>JAUZNC010056571.1:0-14211 GCA_034780395.1 Vannuccia rotundouncinata | reverse complement strand
TAAAGTTTTTCCCTGAGTTTTCCAGAACTTTCAATTTCCCTGAGTTTTCCAGGTTTTCCAGAGTGTTCGACACCCTGTTAATTGACATCATAACTATCAATTTTAAACTTGATTTACAAATATGACTTCTGGGTTTTCAAAATTATCCAGATAAATTACAGGCCTGGAAGTCATGGTGCCCTACCAACTACTTCTTATAAATCCAGTCATAACAATTGCATAGTTCAATCATTTTAATATTAAAAAATGTAGTGTTATTTGAATGTAAATTATTCTATATACTGGAATTAAGGCATAAGTATTTAAATTTCAATATTATCCTGATCAAGTGACAATAATTATTAGTTTTTGTTTAATTAGCCAAGGAGGATATATCTGACATACAACCAAGCATTTTAATTTATATATATTATAAGAATAGGAAAATGCTAAAATAAATGACATATAAAAGAGCCCCAGTAGGGGGTAAAGCACTATTTTAAAAGTTATGGAGGCCATTTCAAAAGAAACTGAACACTGATAATAACTACATAAAAGAGTTATTCAGTTATAACATTAGTTGACAAAGTTGAAAATATATTATATAGGATAACCATATTTATATAGACTGTCTATAGTATTTCCCACTGGCATATTCACAACAATAAACAGCACAAAACATTAATACTGCTAGCCTTTCAGGGAGGTGGACCTGATGTATAGAAAATATTATTTCATCTAGGACTTGACCATATGGAATGGTGTGCATCTATGCTGGAAGACTACAATGGTACATATATATAAGCAACTGCAATATATACATATAATATTATAATAATTGATTATTAATACATGACTTAACATGCCTACTACCTATGTAATGCAAATACTATAATATGAAGAAGTAATAGCATTAAAATAAACATGTTTGCACATAGCATGAGACATGTCTAGGGTTCTTTTTGAAAATGGTACTTTTATTTGATATAGTTTTATCTTTTATCACTCAATTTTCATAATTTTAGAGGGAATGGGGGGTATCAATATTATTCTATTTTTGTATGAATCTTGAGACCACAATTAATGTGTAAAAGAGGAAAAATTATGTGCCCTTTATAACCTCTCTTAGATGAAATTATATTCAACAATAACAATTATTTATTTTTTTATTATTGATTATATATATTTATAATAATTATTTTTAATGGAAAGAATATTGCATCCTTATCTGCTTATATATAATTTTGTTTCTGTACAAATAAATTTTTGAAATAAATTACTATTGAAAAAATGATGATTATTTGTATGGTTCTATAAAAATAAGTATTTTAATCAACTCAGCTTTTTATAATTTGTCAAAAATCAAAAGACAATCTGCTCTGATTAAGGTTAGCAGGGTTCATACACAGTTTAAAAGAAAGTTTGGGTGGAATTTTCAGTCAGTAATAAGAAAAACTATAGCTTTATGAAAGCAACTAGTTTGTCTAGGTTTTGTAAAAAACTGTCTATGATGTGACAATTTTCAAGCCATATGTGACCACAGAATTTTTAGGAATATCAATATTATGTATATTATTTATTGCATAGCTGTAGAATTTGTAAGAATGTATTGATAGGAATAATGCAAAAAAATAGTATTTAAACAATTTTAGATACAAATATTTTTTCAAAAACAAATCTCATAATTCCAGGACCATATGAACCCCTGGTCATAAGATCTAAGGATTTATTAATACTTATATTAAAAAAAATAGAAAACATGGTCAGGTGGTGACTATAAGAAAGCAACCTAAAAAATCACATGAAACTTTATAATTTTTATATTTATATTTTTTAAAGTGACATTCCTGATATATTTTAATAAAAATTTTTTGAGTTTGAACCAATTGATTACTGAAATAATTAATATACAGGATAACATAAAAACTATACCAAATTCAGAAATAATAATGTGTAAAAAATCTTAAAAATGTGGAAACTCTAGAAATTCTAAAATCTGACTGTTGTATAATAAACAATGTCGAATATTTAATATTTTTTATAATACTCCCATTTTTAATTAATGTTAATCGAATATAAACTGTTAAAAAATTATCATAATAAGATAAGCATGTGCCAAAAATTTTTTTTAGATTAAATTTAGAGAAATGCAAGATTTTGTAATGAAAAATTAATACAAATTACCTGGATTTTTTCGTTCTTGTTTCTCCTATATCAATACGATGTCTTGAGGACATTCTGCAAATAACATTCACAAATTACACAATATAATTTGCTAATAGAAATACAAAACTGAAATCCAGATTAAGTAATTTAATTGACTTAAACAAAATGAAATATTTAATCTAAAAATATTACAATATAAAGGGGCTGTTCAAAAATGTCATGCAAAATTAAGCCATTTTTTACCCCCTCTCCCCTTATATCACGCACAGTCACAAATTTTAAAAACCCCTTCAGAAAGGACGTCCTGTTAAGTTCTACCCCTCTCTTCATAGTATCATTCGCAAAATTGTGAAATAAAAATATAGTTAACAAATAGGTGTGTACCTTTAAAAATAGAGTAAAGATAATAACGATTAACTTTCACTATGCTGCTTTTACAGGAATGTTTTGTGACGTCATAATTTTAAAAACCCCCTCTACCACTCTATCACGCTTTGTCACGGATTTATCAACCCCCCTCCCACTAATCAGCGTGACGGAATTTTTGAACAGCCCTAAATTTGATAGTTCAAAACATTATCAATTTGAAACAACATAAAATTTTATCAATTGATTTATATTTCTTACAAATCATTTATACCGAATAATATTTCATTTGTTTACAAGTTAAAAAACATTTTTTTTTTATTATAATAGGAAAAAGATTCATTTTATTTAGATGTAAGTTTTATTGGTCATCAAGTCAAATGTTGGAATCTAAAGTAAACAGATATAATAAAAAATACTATAATTATAAGCGTCATAGATAAACATAGACAATATATAAACATAAACATAAATAGATCAGCATATATATTGATCGATATGTATGGATAAAGGGGCTGTTCAAAAATGACGTCACGATGATTTAATAAGGGAGCTAGGGGGTTGATAAATCCATGACAAAGCGTGCAGGATGCAAAGCGTTTATCGAATTTAAAATTTTTGCGGATTCACAAAATATTCGAAATAATGTCTGATTTTCGACAGTTGTACAGCTCAGACCTTTTTAAAGCATACTGCAATGCTTACCCTAATTTACAAAAATTCATATGCCAAAAGTGATGTATTTGCCTTATATGGAATGAAATAAAAAATCGGCAGAAAATGTTCCACTAGCAGACGCAGGTCTAAACTAGATGAGCTGAAAAGAACAGAATTAAAAAGAAAGTAATTAATATTTAAAAAATAAATTAGGCATTATTCACTACTATTTTCTATATGTAGTAATAAAAAATAATAAAGAAAGGAAAATGTTGCTACAATTTTAAAATGCGATATTGATATAATGTTAAAATGCAATGTTGATACAATGTTAAAATGCAATGTTACCACCCAATGTTGCAGGAAGATTGGATGCAATAGGCACTCGTAACACTGCTTCAACATTATATGTCAACATTTATAATATTCATTGTAGCAATGAATATTGCATAAAGGGGTATAAGGGAGGGGGTTAGAACTTAACGTGACGTCTTTTCTGAAGGGGGTTTCGAAATTTGTGACTGTGCGTGATACAAGGGGGAGGGGGTAAAACATGGACCAAATTTTCGTAACGTCATTTTTGAACAGCCCTATAGCATTAAATATGAACAATATTGACGTCAAACAGATAGTTAATGGATATATAGTCTAACCAAACTGATAGATAACTGTATAATAATGTTACTCCAGAATATAAGTGAGATAAATAATGTTAATTGCAGATGCTGCTGCTCGTGGGGATGGTCCTCGTCACACCGCAGTTAGATCTACGGTGGAAAACAAATAGCTCTGGCAATCGGTGCCATTTTAAATAAAGGACACCATTATTTGAAATATTAGAAAAAAATAAAACAATTGATACTGAGAAACATGTCGCATTCCTTCAAAATCTACTAAATTTTCTCCAATATTTACGGCAACTAGATATTATTCCAGAAAATGTAGGCCTAATGCACGATAAAGCTCGGCTCACATAGTGCCCGTCATACTGTTGAGTTCAGAGACTCCAAGAACATTAGACTTTGACATCAACCACCCTTTTCACCTGATGTCTTTGTGACAATTATCTTTTCCAACGACCAGAGACATTACGTTTACATTTTGGTTGACGAATAGAGAGGCACCTCATTTTACAAAGGCACGTACGTGTATGACCAAAGCCTTGGATAGCTCTATTGAAACCATGAGGAAAATTGCAGAATTTGATGGTCATAATGTGTAATTAAAATAGGAAAATATAATTGTGTTTATATTTTCCATTTTTTTTACAAAATAATAAGACTTTTTTGATTACTTTTATTGTTGATGTGACAAAAAGTTATTATATTGTAACTATGCCTATTACACTCATTATGACACCTACATGTAATTTGTCCTTAGCAGTAAAGTATCGCCTTCGAAACAGATAAAAAATGAATAATTATAAAGAATAAAAATTAATTAATCAGTTGTTTTGTTTGCTTCAAAAATATATTTCGTTTTGAAAGGTCAGTTTAGTTAACATAAATGTAGTTTTTAAACTTTTTTTTAGTACCTATATGGGTTTTATTTGTTTGACATATCTTAATAAACGAAGTAATAATATAATAGTAATTTTTTTACAATATAATATTGCCTAATATAATAAAATTGTTCAACAAAAAAGTCTTTTTGTTAACAGATTTTTGGAAAACCCCTCCCCCCGGCCAAAGTCCCCAAAGAAAGACAAAAACAATTTATCGATTGCCCCTATATAAGAAAATAAATTCAACTGATTTTTTTTTTAAATTTCAAATATTAAGAATGCATTTTTAGGAATATTTACTAAAAATCAGGCCCGTTTCGTCTATATAGTACTCGATAACATTTTCATATATGTGCCCTTCTCAAAATTTCTTACGAGCAATTAAATAGACGCCTTTATAGCTGATGCATGATTCTTAGCTATAGCAATTTTTATGAACACTTAGGAACTTTTTGACAGTGCAGTATAGTGAAATAAATAATAATTTATAGACAGCATAATTAAAAGTATTGGACTAAAAAAAATGCATTTTAATATGAAGAAAACACAACGTATACACTCCAATTCGAGTAACTGCGCTGATAAAAATCATAAAATTAGAATAACCAGTTTGCAAAATTATCTATGACAAAAGCATTTGATTGAGTTCGTAAAATCATATACCTACGGAATGGTCATGAATGTAATAACATACACTAAAAATGGGTTTTAAAATGTCTCAATAATAATAATCGAATTATTTGAAAATATCAATGTGTGAAGGTTGTTACATCAGGTATTAAAAAATGCATTGAAATTTATATTTATAAAATTAATATTTAATTGAAATTTTTTAACACTTATAAACTCGTTCTATATATCTACTGTTATTTAAATGAACTGACCATCAAATTTTTCAATTTCCGTAAACTGTTTTTTGTCTTTTTTAATGATTCACTTTTTGACATTAATGTCGAAAAACAATTCGATAAACTTTGAAATTAAAATATGGTGAGTTAATATAAAGTAATTTAATTTTTTTTATTTTTGTATGAGTACTTATATAATTAGTAACTTTAATAAAAAGGACAATAAAATCAAAGCAGAGGTTATTCAAATAAAATAATAAAATGTAAAGGAGAAAAAAAAGTCCACAACAACATACTTAAATAAAATGTAATTTATGAATACAAAAGATAATAAACTGGTAAATAAACATTTAAGAAGTAATACTGAAATATATTTCATTTTTTCACGGATCCATCAATGCATGATCAATGCATGGTCTTTTCCATTTTCTTATGTAGGATTATAGTGACTGGAATGTTAGAATCTATTTATATTATCTTTGTAATATACTCCTCAAAATTTAAAAGTAGACATTATTTCGAATTCTATAAAATATACATATATTGAAAAGAGAGGCAAAATAATTTTCAGTAAACTGATCACAAATTATATCACCCATTTAATGTTTACCATAAGCAACGTGTTTTACAAATCAATACAGATATATATTAAACAAAAAACATTTTAGTATTAAAAGGGTTTAATCCAAAACAATTCCAATATTCATTCACATTTTTCTATTAATACAGAAGTTTGAGTCCATTCTGTGTAAAGCATAGCTACTCAAAATGCAATAGTGCAGTGAATAGCTAAATTGTACCATAGTAACAAATAATACTTCACACGATCAAATTATAAGTATTTTATTTTTTCGTTCCCGCAAGGTTTGTAATTTTTTTAAGTTCTGTATTATACGAATCGATATTCCGTTTTAATAATTCTACACAAGGTCCTAATAATCTCTCAAAACTCTGAACGTCCAGTATCGCTGCTTTGACTTTTGAAGCAGCATAGACAGATGCGGCCCGAGGTTGTTTTGTTAATAAAGCTAGCTCTCCAAAGTAAGCTCCCTTTGTTAATCTACTAAGAAAGATTTCTTCTTCTGTTCCGTTTTCCAGTTTAGTCGTCCGCATAATTTTAACTTCACCATCCTCAATAAAAAACATTTCTTTACCAGGATCACCTTGTTTGATTATCGTCTCACCTTCTTGATAAACCTTATTTATTAAAGCATCAGCAATGCTCATCCTCTCATGATTACTTAAATCTTTCAAGAGAGGAACACTTTCTAATAGATTTTCAAAGTTTAATCTTTTCTGAAAAGCCTTCTTCAGAACAATCTTTCTAAAGGTATCTCTGTCCATAGCCCAAAGTGTTCCTGCTGTAGTTGCAACAATAGTTGCATTTCTCGGAGTATTATACATTAATGCCAATTCGCCAAATGATCCAGTTTCAACAAATTCAAATACTTTCTTATTTTTACCTTCAACATTTACCAAAACATCATACCTCCCACTATCTATTATGTAAAAGTTATCTCCATCTTCTCCTTGTATTATAATTTTTTCGTTGACAGTGGCTTTCTTTTCAAACATTGCATTTATCACATCGTCCATATCTTCTTCTTCCAAACACCTGAAAAGCATAATTTTTTTGCAAATATTGGTAAGTCTACATCTTTGCTCATCAGTTTTCGGGTAAATAGGTTTTATGTCGTCTAAATCATTTTCTAATGTAGGATCAAAGCTTTCAGCAGCTACACTTTGTCTCCTGTAATTTCTTGGAGGTGGTTCAACAGCTAACGACGATGAATCACTGGACTCTTCACTGCTAACCTGTTGTTTGTCAACACTTTGCTCCTGTTCGAATAATTCTGGTTCTGGAATGGATTTCGGAATGGCTTTTACAGGTTCCTTGAATTTTGTTACTCTGGGTCTATCTGAATCATCAGAAGATTTTCCAACATTTTTTTGTGAATTTTTTTTGTTTGAAAAGTAATCAGCTGCGAAATTAGTTAAATTAGACGGTTTATTTCTCAACACAGCAACGATAAAATCTTGCAACAATTCCGTTAATCCTTTTGGAACTTCAAATCCGTAACCTGAACTTGAACTCATATTATATATTTTTTAAAATAGATAGATTTACATTTTGCTTACATAATAGATTTTTAATAAAAAATATCAGAAATAAGGAATCAATTTATAAATATTATTGGAAAAATAGTTTAAATTCAAATACATTAAGAATAATAAGTATATTAAGAATTCATACAAGATCAAACAACATGGCAACCTGCTTTGGATCGAAGTCAGTCGAGCTATGTCACCCAATTGCCAACACTGCCCTGGAAGTGTGGAATCGATTGAACACCTGATTTTCTATGATGAAGCTCGACTTAAGACCCTAGGCCGACCTCCGTACGAAGATTGCCTTAAGACAAAACCCGATTTAATTTTGAGATTCCTGGAATTGGTCAGTCGTTCGCGACCCGCTAGAAAATAGAGAGAGAGATAGAGAGAGAGAGAGAGAGAGAGAGAGAGAGAGAGAGAGAGAGAGAGAGAGAGCTATGTCCTATCCGACGCTATGCTCTTCAAATAAATGAATGAATAAGAATTCAATCTCTATTAAAATAAAATTAGGAAAAATACGTAAACACAAATAACGCTATTAGTTAGTCTTAAACCGAAGCCCTTTTCATCCAAATTAAAGACAATATGATTTCAATGATACTTAAATCCAAATTTACATAGGTTTCATTTATTGATACTATACACTTATTCAATACATAATTGCATTATATATACATAATTACATAGTCATATTACTACGATATCAATACGATATTATAAATATAGCACGAAGAGAAGCTGAGTGCTTTATTTATAAGAGAGTAATGATCAAATAATATAGAGCGAGTAAAAAGAACCCCTAACTTTATGCTAAAAGCGCTAAAAATCTGGAAACTTTTAAAATCTATCTATATATATATATAAATATATAAATCTATTATATATCTATATCAATAATCAATACGAAATTCATGGGAATTATTAATGCGTTCAATATTAATATAAGCTTGTATACTTTCCATAGTTAGCTACTGACTATGACTTGTCATTGTGAGTAGTATGTAAATTTAGTTGCCAACTATTTTTTATAGTGAGGGTTCTTGTCGCTCTATCTATATTCTTTGGTATTGATTGAGTTTCGTTTCATATTACTATAATGGAATTTCTCTAATATTTAAAAGGATTAAATAAAATATTTTAAAAATTCAAATAACTACGTTTTAGTATAAATTTCTTATAATTTTATTTTATTTGTAGTAAAATGATATCTATAATAATTGATATTGTAATTATCGATATCGAAGTTAATTACGATATCAAGGGTTGGATATTAATATCTAATGAGTTTGATGAAATATCGAATGCCACAAGTCAGTATTGAATCAATTTATAATACATTTAAAAAATCATTAAAATCATTAAATCGAATACAACGAAACAAGATAAGTCAGTATTGAAAAATAGAATTATAGGTACAAAATCAATAAATAGAATACCCACAGAGTTTGAATTTAAAAATAGATATTAATACCTCCAAAAATAGAAATAAACCATTATAGGAATGTTAAAACTCTAAAGGTATTCTATTTTTTTCATAGTCTGAGATTGAATACAAAATCAATGTCAAAAATGTATAACATTAATATATTTTGTAGACATTTACTTCCTGTAGAATTAACGATATCTAGGAAAATTTACCAACAAATGAAGACAGATACTGTAATATTAGTATATATAGGTAAACAATTTAATGTAATATATGTGGTACCCTCAATAAATAAATTAAAATGAACCATTCCTGACAATAGACATTACACTATATAACTACAACTAGATCTGCAAACTAAAATTAAATGCTTAGCCGGCGTGTTAGGCAAAAAACGTAAAAAAACATTAAATTGATCAATTAAATTGACACCGTGCCAAGAACTGGTGCCAGAAAACCTATCAGAAATAAGGGGGTATATAGTACAGAGACAAAAGATATCACAAGTATTATATAACGACATTAGACTTAATTAATTTCTAACAATTAATTATAGCAGCCGGAAAAATAGTATTAATTACACTATTGTTAAATAATGACTTCATAAAGGCTTAGGCTGGTATTCACCGAAAGTAACTTCTAAAAGTGTGTCCTATGTATAAGTGAGCACTTGCTCGCCTGTTGTTCATTGCCTGTCAGACTAACCTGGAAGATTCTAGGAGACATCAACCCGAAGGTTGCGATGGTTCCCAACGCCATGGCCAACACGAGTGGCTGCAGTCAGGCCGTGATGTTTCAGAAAGAAAACGACGAACCAGAGACGAGTATTCCAACACCCAAAAGATTCAAACGCGATACCACCCACTCAATTAGTGAAGGAATGAATTCCCTCCATCGAGAAGTGCTTCAACTTCCAAAGGAAAAACTAATCCTCCGAATTGAAGCTCTCCGTCGCGATCGCGTGCAGCAGGAGGACAAGGGTACTCAGACTGACCATGGTTCTTATTTAAATATGTTGTTTTCTGATTGATTGCTTAGTACTATAGAGGATAATCATAATAATCGATATACAAAGTATACACTGGTATGCACCGAAAGTAACTAGGAAGTTACTTCCTAGTGAGCACTTCGAAAAAGGGTAGTACATACTACCATTTTGTAAGTAAGGTGTACAGAAGAAAGGTGCTCAGAAGAAAATACAGTAAAAGAATAAAATGAGTTGGATAAAATATGCTGTTCAGTAGTTTAATTTGTAAGTAGCTATCAACATGTTAAATCTTTACATTTATCTTCAACAACGTCAAAATATTCGGCGGGAACGATTACTTAGAGATCGTTTAAATCCTTTGGAATTTTATGATAATTTGGAGTTTCGAAATTTATTCCGGTTCAATAAGGACCAGAATTCATTATTGAAGGTGAGGATCAAACGATGATGAAGTTTTTGGAATTGTCTATCCTGTGAACGATCGTGTTTTGAGACTTCTAGGAACGAACAAGCAAATGGAAATTGTCAACTATCTATTTGCAAAATCGTTAATTAAGTAATTCTATCGCCTTTAAATTTTTTAAATGTTATCTAATAGGTATATCGATGACTATTAGCATTTGGCATATTTTTGATATCGTCTTAAGTTTCTATTTATATGTGTATATTATAGCTTAATAATAATAATAATAATAATATTGACATTTTTATTTAAAATTCAATAAAGCGCAAACTGTCCAATACGTAAAATTAATTAAGTTGGTTTTTAATTGCTAATGTTTCATAGTATAAGTAGAAGAAAATAATAATAAAGCAAATATGATATGAGTTCATATAAAAATAGTATAATAAGCAATTAATCAGTATTAATAAAAGAAAATAAAACAAATCTTATGAGTTCATATAAAAATAGTACTAAGCAATCAATCAGAAAACAACATATTTAAATAAGAACCATTGTCATTCTGAGTACCCTTGTCCTCCTGCTGCACGCGATCGCGACGGAGAGCTTCAATTCGGAGGATTAGTTTTTCCTTTTGAAGTTGAAGCACTTCTCGATGGAGGGAATTCATTCCTTCACTAATTGAATGGGTGGTATCGCGTTTGAATCTTTTGGGTGTTGAAGTATTCGTGTCTCTGGTTCGTCGTTTTCTTTCTGAAACATCACGGCCTGACTGCAGCCACTGATCGTGTTGGCCATGGCGTTGGGAACCATCGCTACTTTCGGGTTAGTGTCTCCTAGAATCTTCCAGGTTAGTCTGACAGGCAATGAACAACAGGCGAGCAAGTGCTCACTACATAGTACACACTTTTAGAAGTTACTTTCGGTGCATACCATTGCATAGTGCTCACTTCACATAGTACGTACTAGGTAGTGAGCACTAGGAAGTTACTTCTCGGTGAAGTTACTTTCTGTGAATACCAGCCTCATTTTGTTTTTTATTAAGTCAAAAGGGATGATATATATTTGATGAAATCAACAAATTCTATTCATGAGGTATTTAAATCTAAAATATTAATATATAATAAATATAAATATTAAAAACGTTAATACTTTAACTTTATATGTTATTTATATTATTCTATGTTAGTCTATCACACCTTGAATATCAAAAACATTAATTTTGTCGATTTCTAATGTTTTTCTCCATATTTTACTAATTTATAAAATTAGGTCGTGGATGTAGCCCATAAATAATAATGTCCGTGCCATTATAAAATATTTGTGTCGTAATATTAGAGTAGAATAATTTTTGACGGTCTGATAACAATAGAATTAGAAATTAACCGTTTGCCGGTTTGGTAACACCTGCCTTTATTTTTAAGGTATTAGATACATGTATTACTGACAGTAGTGAATAATTAAATAGGCTTAATTACACATTATTGTCTAAAAAATACAGTACTGCCATAATGTACAGAGTCAAACCCGATACCTTCTGATTCAGAAGCATAAGCTCTAATCACTGAGCTACCCCTCCACTTGTTTCAACTAAACAATAGAATTGACATAATGCATTACTAGACGGCAGGTTTTAACTGATTTACTATACATAGGGTACCTATCGTTATATCGCAAACTTGCACATATAATTGAATGTACTAACTTTGATATTCTTTACTTCTTCTTTTATATGCTCAATCTAGCGCTGTGCCATCAACTTAAAAGCATCTTTTATTTTTTACAAATTATGTTTCTGAAGTGCCCTTTTCTAAAACTTAAACCACTCCACTTCAAAATTCCTGGATCCGCTCCTGAATAATTAAAATATTTATTCAGACAAACTGCGTAAAAATTAGAAAGAAGACGGCACCAAACGATGACTGACATAGTTCAAGTGTTTTACATATTACTAATAATACAATTATGCCTTATACCTACTCAAAATAATGCACTTTAATTATATGTGTGCTGATAAATGGAACTATAAATACGTCTGACGTCAATGATGCACAACTGAGTGAACCACGAATTGTGCATCTATATTGTTTCATCGTGCTTACCCATCGTTGCGTATGAAATTTCTCACCACTGTTGTGCAGTGTAATCCATACGCTTCTTAGGGTTTGTGTGTTGATGCAAGAGATTTTACATAACTGCGCCATAAATTAATTTGTTCATTTGACGTTGTGCAAGTAATCTAGAGACAACTAACTGTCAGTGAGTGATGTTTACAAGTGTGATATGCATATATACACGCTCACCATGCAACAAATAATAATATTAGTATATAGGTAAACAATTTAATGTAATATATTTGGTACCCTCAAGAAATGAATTAAAACGACGCCATTACGCCATTCATAAAACAGGACCAGGAACTGGTGGCAGAAAACTAATCAGTTAAAGGGGTATAGTAAAGAGAAAAAATAAAATAAGTCGGAAAAAAGATAAATAATTTTAATTTATCACAAGTATTATATAGCGTATTATTTATCATAAGTATTATTAAGTATTATTATATTATTAAAATACTTAATTAATTGTTATAAAATAGTGTTAATTACACTATTGTTAAATAATGACTTGATAAAACCATAATCATTTTAAGAGAGGATAATCATAATCGATATTAAAATGTTAAATGACTCATTTTGTTTATTATTAAGTCAGAAGGGTTGTCTAGTATGATAATATATATTTGATGAAATCAACAAATTCTATTCATGAGTTATTAAAATATAATACATTAATATATAATAAATATATGTATTAAAAACGTTAATACTTTAAATACATATGTTAGTCATGGGTAAAATATATAAAAATATCGAATACATTTAATTTTAACTTTACTTATATAACAATACAAAAGTTAAATGTACCGAATAAAAATATAAATTCTCATTTAACATGTCATCTATAATATAGTAGTTGTAGTAGGTTCTGCAATAGTTTGGAAAATTTCATCAAATTTCTTTTGATCAATGATGCAGAAGTATTTAATTTTCTCTTGAGTTTTTCCAATCTTTTTAGAAAAAGCGGGGTTAGAACTTCCCCGTTGGTCAGATTTTGATGTCCGTTATTTCTATTTATGGGGAAAAACATACTCACAGGAGAACTTCAAGAATGGAACTTGCTCATCGAATATCCTTATATATATATAGCTATACGGCATATGTTTATCTATTATAAAATGGCTAGAACAGATGGAATTCAATTCGAATTGCTTCTATAATTTTGAAATCAATTTAAACTTTTAAAGATATGTTAAATGACTTATTTTAATATTGCTTTTAATTTTTATTTATTTCTGTAGCGATTATGCAATAAAATAATTTTAATATAAACATTTTTTTGTATATATATAATTAAAATATTTATATAGACAAACTGCGTTAAAATTACAAAGAAGACGGCACCAAACGATGACTGACAAAGTTCAAGTGTTTTACATATTACTAATAATCGAATTATCTACGTTACATGCCTTATACCTACTCAATTTAATGCACTTTTATTATATGTGTGCTGATAAATGGAACTATAAATACGTCTAGAGTCAATGTAATATATAATTGTTGATCGTATTAGTTAAACATTAATCTACAAATATGGAGACTGAATGTCAAATTTGTTTTGAAGAATTTGATGAGAATATCCATGTCGCGTGTATCATTCCATGCAGAGAAGGACACATCATTTGTTTTAAATGTTTACGTG
>JAUZNC010056569.1:0-14215 GCA_034780395.1 Vannuccia rotundouncinata | reverse complement strand
AACTACTGAAGTGTCACTTGCTGTTGTCCGAGTAGATATCTCAACCTGAAGCTGTCGCTTTAAGGAAGACTTTGATGTTGCAGCTCTCATTTCTCCTGTGGTGTCACGCCAACTAGCCTGTAGCCCTCCGGAGTAGATTAAATTTATGTCGTACACTTTAGTACTTCCCACATTGACATGTTTCTTTGCAGCCACCATGGTAGTTTATGGTCTTGTGAATTGTTTCATGTAAGCCACCAGGTAATTTTTCTCCAAATTCGCACATCTTTTCGAATCCTTTCTGCACAGCTTCCTGCACATTCACTCCCGTGGTTCCATGTAGACCAGTTGCAATGTTCACTAGATCCTCAGGATGTTTGTAGGGATCTAAAGGATCGATACACTTTTCAAACTTCGTCCTTATGGCTTCTCGGTCCTTGTTGTCATTTTCTATCCGTGTCTTCTTTTCTTCCTTATGTCCATTGTCCTGGTCTCTAGAGTTTTCAATCATTTCATCCAGAGCAGACTCATCACATGCTCCCCTTTCATGAACCGGACGACTAGTTTCTCTTCTGGGAGGGCTTCCATTGCCCTTAGGTAGCACATCCCATACCATACCTCGCATAATGCACATGGCCAGCGGCAAAGAAATAAGGAAGCATTTGTTTGAATGTCTCAAAATACAACAGCCAATCAGCCTCCCGCTCAGCTCGGACAAACCTCATTATAATTAACACTGGTTTGATCAACATGTCCACCCACAGTTTGGCAGTCTTACTTTTTTTGGCTATGTTTTCCAAGACCTCCACTAAATCCTCCTTTGACTTATGTGTATTGCAATCAAGTATTCCTCGAAAACACCCTAACAATAGTAAATTCATATCTATGACAGCAGCCATATTGGATTTCCCTATGATGCAATCCCCAACCAGTCAAATAAATAGTTTCAATGGATTTATTGACCCTCAAAACATATGGTTAGACACCAAAATTATCATCCAAGGTCAAATACTAACTGAGTTATAGTGAGTTATCTGAAACAGCAGCCATCTTGGACGCCATCTTGAATTTCTCAAAACGCTCAAGGGTGCCCGGAGTGCCCCCGGCAGATTCTGAAAGAGTAGACCCTGGGCTACCAAAATCCACCAAAAAAATCTCCACCAAAAATAAAATGAAGCTCTCCTCATAATTACAATGCGTCCAATATGGAAAATATTTACAAGTATAGGAGACCAATAGTTGAGCCTCATTTCAGGAAATATTGCAGGCTCATAAATTGCCAGGGATTTATCCGTAGTGTCAAGAACAAATTAATTGAATAAGGAAGAGAAAATTTATAAGTCTATGAATGCATTTCCAAATTGTGGTTGTTCAATTTGTAGTTTAATTGACGTCATAACAAACTCAATCACTATATTAGGATTACGAAATTGTCCACTAGAAAATAGTAGGAAACACTAACACCCTACAACCCTGAGTCGAAACATGTGCGGTTTTTTAAAATAGTGTTTAAAAATATCTTTAGGATGACGAAATTTGTCAAATATGATAGAATTTTGGGTTGTTGAGGTAAAGTCAATTGCCCCAAAATAACGCGATTTACACAGGTCTATAAAGGTCCATTTTATGTTCGGTGAACTGCGAATTTTTAATAATCCGACATGAGATTCGGCGAAGTGCGACGGACCCATTAAGTCGTACGCTCAATAATGATTGGGCAATGTTATCGCCTCTAACTCCGACGCATTATAGAAATTATTTTATAAATATGAACCAATATATAGATAAATTATTAAAACATGTCATGTGGAAGAAGTGAAGACGCAAAGCTGGATAATTTTTGTCTTGTTGGGATCGAAATCTAAAAATAAAGTTTAAATACTCACATCGGAGTGCTCCATTATTACTCCTTCGACTGGGATTTGGCTGTCTCCCGGAATGAGTTGGGCAATGTAAGTCTGATTTTGAGGACATTTTCTATGTCTTGGGAGCGGGTGGGCAGTCGTTTTCCGACGGTTGTGGGTTGAATTCTGTAGGGTCCTCAAACGTCGGTACGTTATTGTCATCCTCAACGTCTGACATTAGGCAGGTGTGATAATCAGGGACACCTTCAATTGACTCGTGTTTGACTACAACAATCGATTAGTTCAAATTTTTCCCCATGCCGGTTGAACAATGTTGACCCAAGAGTATTTGGAATTGGCCCACAAACTCGAATTCTTAACTATACATCAATTCCATTGTCTTAATGTTAAAAAAAATCAGAATACATAATCAAATTATAAGAATGAAATTTAGAATTTAATGTTTGTTCTTTGAGCTATATTTTGCACTTGCATATAATGACATTTATTCAGTAGTAGCGTGCAATAATTTTCGCTTTATACAATCCTTATATTCGTCATAATGTTGTTTATTTGCACTTTTGCAATAATATGTTATCATAATTGTGTTGTTTTGCCTTTTTTGAAAATGTTTGGTGTGTTAATTTAATTCACGAGCCAACTCTAAGTTATCGGTTTCTTGAAATAATTCGATGTAATATGTTTCCTCCAAATTAATCAATTCAATATGTTTTGTCGTTACCCAGCGTTAATCTGATCAATTAAATTGTCGTTCGAGATTCCGAAGTGAGTATTAGTTAACAGCTTTTATTAACTTTTCTAGATATAATTCTATATTTATTACTGTGATTAATAAAACATAGAAATAGAAGTGAACTGGTCTCAACTACTGATTAAAATTCTCTACACAACTCGTGACGCTATGAGCCCGAGCCCGCAGGGTGTGTAAATATCTATTTTATGCATACTCATATTAGTTTATCTCTTTGTATACGCTTAAAACATTTTTCTGCAATCTGTTTTGCTTTTAAAATTATTATCGTAAAAATTACGTCCGCATTAAGTTAGTCTGTTTCGACGAACTCGGCGCAGAGTAGGAGAAGTAACCATGCATAAGTATGTAACTAACCGATCTGTTTATCTAATGGGGTGTTTGTTTAGTTTCGTCGTATTTTACAATTTATATAATGTTATATAAATATTTTAATAAGTTTTGTAGATTTATATTCATTTAAATCAACAGTTATGTTTTGCCTTTTCAAAAGCCATGAAACAAAACTCGTCTTCTTCTTTCAGGTGTATATTCTTCAATCAACATGGTTTGCAATATGTTGAGTTACTTCTTCGGGGCATGGTTGTTAACATGTCACGAAACCTTACAAATTGGAGTCACTCAATTTCATGCTGGACAACGTGACCCCAAATGGATTGGAGCATGGTGGCTTGGATACTGTATTCTTGGTAAAATGTTATTATTATAATTGTCTAAAATCGCGTAGAGTGTCAAAATTAAAATACAAGACAAAACAATAAAAATAAAAAATAAAATATTTTTGAATTTTTTTTTTTTTCGAAATTTCTAGTTTTATTTTGCAAAGATCCGAATATTTATTTATTTTAAGTTCATGATCATACATCATTTTGTTATATTGTTATGATTTGTATATAGGTTTGATTTTCACAATTTTGATTCCCTTCTTTGGCTTCGGTAAAAATCTCCTCCCGAAAAAAAGAGTTGATGATACAAAGGCCCAACTATCATTAATCACAAAAATTTCTTTGATTGATAACGAGAATCAGAGTTCTTCACAAATCGGTAAAATGGAAGATCGCAATAAACAAAAATCACCAATGCTTGTCGAAAACAAAAGTGTTCCCGAAAGTGCAACAGATCTCGGAGGTTTCAGCATAAGAGGTAAAACTGTTTCACTCAACTTCCACTTTTATATATTTTATTTTATTTTCATATTTATATCATAAAGAAATAAACTATTTGTTTTCTTATATTTTAGAATTTTTTCGTATATTAAAAGATTTATCGCTGAATCCAGTTTATGCATTTTTAGCAATCGGAGACATGTTTGAAATGATTGCATTTTACGGTATTTCAAGCTTTTTTGCTAAGTTTCTAGAATACCATTTTCGATCAACTTCGAGTTTCGCAAGTATCATGGCCGGTGAGTGAATAAGTATGTCCACGTCGGTTAAAAGATTTTTTAGTTCAGATAAATACATATTGATGCCTGAATAACTTTGGAATTGCATTATTTATTCATTTTGTTTATATGTTGAAAATTATACAAAAATTAGCAGAGAAATAGTGAAGGTCGCGTGAACTAATTTACAATGAAACATTAATATATTTTTGAATTATAAATAATGTTATTAAATAGACATAACTTGTTGATCTTGAAATATTTTTACTAAGATGTTTTAATGATGCAATCTGTAATAATATAACTATTAAACATATTGTGTTATTTACTATAATGAGTACGTTTCCGTTTTATAAGAAATATTTTTACTTCCTAAAAGAAGAACGGAACCGCTATTTACATCATGATTTTCTAAATATTTCAACAGGTTTTGGAACTGAAGGTGGAAATATTCTAGCATTTCTTATTGGCGGACTGGCATCTCAATTGGGGAACATGTCGGTCAAAGGAAAGAATCTCTTTCATTTTATAGCCAATTTTTCAGGATTTTTAATATTTGGATTTCTTTTTATTTTCCAATGTTCTACAACTAATGTCATTGGATTCAACAATAATAGGTTTGTCTTATATAATTTAAAATGTATTCGATTTTACATTTGAAGATTGCATTTTATATTTTTATAATAAATATAAATCAACAAAATACTATGTTATAACAATTTATTAAAAATAAGAAAAACTTTAGTGAAGGTTCGAAATTGAAGATCTCAACTAACTGCACCATAAATGAAATCTATATTGTCACGTACTTGCAGTAATTTGTTAGGGGACTGCTCCAACAACTGCAGCTGTCCAGGCGAGAAATACAGTCCGGTCTGTGCTGGTGGTCAAACTTACTTCTCTCCATGTCAGGCTGGTTGTGCTGTCTCGATCAACAACACGGTTATTATAAACTTAAAAATATTTAAAGAAAAGATAAAACATTTAAATCAATCAATAAAAGTTGATTAAAAAGTTAAAAAATCAATGGTTACGATTTTTTTTAAATATTTACTTGGAACATACTACTTATCAAAATATTTATAAATGATTTGAAAACTTATTCTGTTATTGATGAATTATGAGTAAATGGTAGATTAATTTCAATTTAAGCGTTTATGTTTTAACTATTAGAATAATTAAGATTTTCAGGAAGCTATTTGGAAATCCAAAACTGGGCTCCTTTCGTTAAAATAAGTATGATCTTTAAACACAGTAACACAATACTCGATTGTGACATTGATTGATTTTCACCGATTAAATTATATTAACTAAAGTTTGAATTTACATTAATGACATAATTTTAATTTTAGTATTAATTCATACGATGAAAGAAAATAATTTCTTCCCTATCTATAAAAGAAATAATAGTTGGGCTGTTTTTGCTACTTTGTATATTTTACATTTGTAAAAAAATATACAAACAACATTGACCAACCCATTTACAAATATAACCGAAGCTGTATATGATACTCCAGTTTTGCTCTATAAATGCCAGAAATTAAGTAACCACTTTCATTCAAGATCATGTACATCAAAAATTAAATGAAGAATATTATAGATTATTTGTGACTTAATTTAATAAAGAAAATTCCATTATCGCAATTGATGTTGACAGATTTTCAGTAATTGCAGTTGTACCAACGGCATAGTTACCAAAGGCGCTTGTGAGGGAATTTGCTCTTACCTGTATCCATACGTTGTTGTCTTTATGGTAACAGTAATTATTGGAAATATGGGGTATATTCCTATCACCCAAGTGTTAATGAAGTGAGTATTATATATACTTAACATGTCCAAAATATTGGACTCATGTTACAAATTTAATGATTTCTTTAATATTATGCATACCTAGCCCATATCTAATGAAATAATTGTAGTTAATTACTTTTAATATTAAAATTGTATAGAATAAAATAATCTCTTTTGAGTAAACTACAATAAATTTGATTTCTTTTCTGATATGTAAATATTATCAACATACTTTCTAACTGTATCGAAATCAACAACAAAATTAATTTTATTAGCAAAAGTATTACATATTTATAGTATTTGAATTTAAAATATATTAATTTATCGAGTTTCACAAACAAAATTACAATTCTTAATTTGTTTCTTTTTATAGACAAAGCAATGAACGACATAAGGCTTTGAATCTTGCTGTTTTCAGTTTCATTTACGGTATTCTCGGTAAGCTAAATATCTCTTATTGTGAAGCATATGTATAGGACGTCAGGACATGACGTAATTATTAAATCATGACTAAAAATGGCGGAGCAAAATCCAAAAATGTTTCTAAGCATAAAAGCAGTCACTTGATATGATCTGTAGGTGCATAATTGAATACATACCATATTGCGAAAATAACACACGATTTCAAACTACTTTGTATAATATTTAACCAATATATTGTAAACATTCTTAAATATTACAAAGAAGATCATGTGCATGTTATTATCCTCCCTTAAATTATACTTTTCCATTTTCTCTACGATTTTCAATAATTCAAATGTAAATGTTTTAATTTTTAAAGTTAAATATAAAATGAAATATTCTATTTTTTTATTTTCATAATTAGGCAATTTTATTTTGTGTTGTATTTATTGAATTAGTATAGTATAGAGTGTTTTAATGAATAAATATTTGTTAATTATAAACGTTTGTTTGCAAAAGTCGATTAGCGTGTTAAAAATGAAAAAATATATAAAAATAAAAAAAAATAGGCCACCCACCGAAAACAATGGGGTTGGTGTTTTTATGTTGTATAGTTTTAAAACGTAGATAATACGTACCTACTCATACAGCATAAAACAACGACAATGCAAAACAATATTAAAAGAAATAAGAAAGTGAATAATGGTTTTTAAATTAAACAAAAAAATATATATTGAAAATTTAAGCAATTTTGTTGGAATTCACAAGAATGGTGCAAGTTTCTTAAATATATTTATTTTCGTTGTAAACTTATAATTTACTTAATTAGACTACTCCTTTTAAATACTAATTATTGTAGTAGTGTTATATATTATTTATATTTAGTATAAATTTGATGAAAAAGACTTTTCGAATTTATTTAGACTTGTAAGGCACCTCATATTTAATTTGTTTATTGGTTATTAAAGAATTTTATTCATAGAGAAATTTTAAAAGCACTTTATTTATTTTATTTTATTGAATAAATGTTGTATGAAATCAATAAATTAATGAATTATTATATAATGAAGATTTTTTCGTCAACTTTTAGGATTTATCTTTCCACCAATCAATGGAGCGATGATTGACACAGCTTGTCTCATTAAGAATATAAAAAACGACGGCCAATCAAGTTTTTGTGTTCTTTATGATACGAAAAAACTTCATATACTTTTTCACTGCATTGGCTTCTTTGCCCAAATTCCCAGTGAGTTAATTCCTAAGATTTAATATATATTTAGTTTATTGTAAATAATTATTTTCTGTTGAAAGGAATAATTCGATTTTATTTAAAGAATTCAAATTTAATTTTAAAATAAATTGAAAAAATAAAACCGAAACTGAAAAGGTCCGTATTTTAAGATTACGAGATTTAAGAAATATCAAAGTATAAAATTAAAATAGAAAGTTTTATTAACTGACTTATTTAAAAAATTTGTGTTATTGAACTAAATAATTTCAGGTTGTACGTTCTACTTTTTGTCTTGGTATAAAACTACAAACAAGCCCCCGAAAACCCCAGAAGAAATTGAGGAAGACGAGGATTTGCGACCGGTCAGTGATGAGGAAATCACTATATAAACTTAATGCTTACTACAAGCAGTTTTATTTAACTATTGTTGTACAATCATATAGCCAAAACATTTATATGCGTTTCTGGTATTTGTTATTATCAGAAAGAGATGTTTTATTGTTTTTTTTAAATTTATTTTACTCAAAAATTATTTTAAATTATTATTTAATACAATTGTTTTATTATTAATCAGTTTATTAGAACATTTTAATTATTATCTTTGTATTTTTAATAATTGGAATTGACATACTTGTCATTTTTGTTTAAAAATATTTCCCCTTAATTTGAATGTTTACTTTAACAATATATCAAAATCTTTATATATGGATTTATAATTATAAAGATATGGATCTTGGCGTTTTTAAGTGTTAGGTGGTATAAAATAAACCTTCGCGCAGAGCGTACGTCGGCAAAATGTAAACGATCAACCCAGAAGAATATTGCCCGATAAGCCTCAAGTACATGTCACGACAATTTATAGGCATCTCACAATCAACTCATCTCTGCGTAAAAATTGCTGGGAAAGATTCGAACGTTCATTTTAGACGCAGTATTCCAGCAATCAATTAGGAACTACGATTTCAATACACCACATGGTTTACTCACTTACCAGTGAATGTTAGCAGTGTACATGGGTGTGTACACAAGGAGGAATCAAGAGAGAGCTTTTTTAGGCTCATTATAGGTACCAAATATTTATTGACTTTTGTACATGGAGCAAGACCGCACCTCAACACCACCTTACCACCTGAGCATGAAGATCGTTTTTGGATTCGTACCCTATCCCAATAGTCCTTTTTTGAACTTAGTGGGAAAAGCCAACAGCTGTTTTAAAGCAGCTATATCAGTAGACAATTGACCACGAAAGCTGTACGAAATGATATTTTAGTTGATATAGTGGTAAACTGAAAATTACTTTTGGTAAATGTTTGCTGTAATTTTAGCTATCCAGTAACGTGATAGTTTGTCCTGGTAAGTTGGCTGCATTTGGCGGTAACGAGAATGCAAAATGCTATAAAAGTTCTCATTAAATAATTCGTCTAAATAAATCTTTCTTTTAAAATTAACTTCTAATTAATAAAAAATTTTCATCAAATAACGTTTCTCATTAAAAGTCTCATTAAATACAATTATTTGATTAGAATCTAACTGATTCTCATTAAATATGACCATTTTTAACATAAATTTAATTAGAAATTTTCGTAAGGGATATTTTTAACTGATTTAAACAGAAAAAAAAGAAGAAATTTCTCCCACAAGAATTCCTGCCAAAATCTCATTAAAAAGGTAACGTCCGAGATTGCATCAAAAACAACAAAAATAGAGGATCAAATGTTCATCCAGTGGCATTTTCACACCATACTTCTGATTTGTCTGAAATTTGTACTGTAAAGGTAAAACATAATTACCCTTTGACATCTCTGAGGAATTTTTATTTCATCAATCGATCATTGATTTATTATCGATTTTATTGATTTTTCGACGTATTTTAGCCATTTGCAATTGTTCATCCAGTGGCATTTCCACATAATACTTCCGATGTCTCAAATTTATACTGTAAAGGTAAAACATAATTACCCTTTGACATCTCTGAGGAATTTTTATTTCATCAATCGATCACTGATTTACTATCGATTTTATTGATTTTTGAACCTATTTCAGCCATTTGCAATTATATTAATCCAATGCCTTCATCCAGGTCGGGGCTCTCCAAAATCTTAGGACCTAGTCCATAAGATAAGACCTAATGACTATATTTTGTAAGAAAAATTAGTTAACCCTAGCTTCCAGAAAAAAGTTATAGCGTTTTTAGCAAACTGGAGCATCTTAAGTAGGTATACTTGACAAATACTTGTGATATTCAAAAAATATCATTTTTAAATTTATAGCAGGAATATATCAGAACATTGCAATAAACTTTTCGAGACGTACAATGTAGGGTTAGGATGGTACGTGTAAGCATCTTGAAAACGAGTAAGCATCCCAGTTTGAACACTCCGTGGAGTCGAACACCTAGACCGATTTTAATAATGGTTACATATATTTAGATAGCCCCTAAAGAGTTGTACATTGTATTAAAATTTCATAAGATTCCCTCCACTATTAATTATTAAAAAAAAATATTTTTAAAATTAGCAATTTTGATTTGGGATGCTTACTCGTTTTTTCTGTGTTTTAAAATTAAAGATATCTTCCCCTTCTAGTATGTATTAAAATATCCAAGCTGTTCATAAAGAATTCAGAAAGTGATGCAATTTTAAAAATTGGTAAAATTCAAGAAAAAAAAATTTTGGGATGCTAACTCGTAGGGTTATTTTCATTTTCTGAAACGCCAAAACATATATTTCTATTCATAATTCAAACAGGATCGAATATAGGTACCCATGGTTTTAAAGAGATTGTTCCAATGTATCTTTTGGTATATAACCCTCATTAACCCCCTGGTCCAGTTTTTTTATTGAGTCTCAAAAGTTGGGATGCTTACTCGTTTTGACTTTTTTATGAGAAAAAAATTATGTTTTTTTGAAAGACTCTCCTAAATTGAATAATGAACATAGCAATCTGAGATTCGAATATAATATATATATATAAATGTTTTATTTAACATACTAAAATGTCAATATGATTGGTCAAAAAGAACAATTTTTAAAGAAATTTTAAAAGTGTTGTTTTTCAACCCTCTCCATGTAAATGTATAATAGGAATTCGCACTTTGTCATTTTTTAAATTATTTTTTGCACTTTGAACTCTTATTAAAAGAAAAGTTTTAGACGTATGAAGTTATGACCTATATCAAAAGATGCAGAATCAAAAGTTACATATTATATTAGAATTAGCGGACTATAGATTACTTTTTTCTATTTTTTTTATCGATATTTCAAAAAAAAATTGTACATTTTTTCGGTTTTCTAAAATGTTGATTGTGAGATACGAAAATGTGCTATAATGCTCTAACTAGTGTCAAAAGATGCGTATCAGTCCGCTACATATTCCTAAAAAGAAATTAACTATTGGGAATAATTATAGAATTTGCTCCCAAAAAAAGGGGCTTTTTTGTCCTATACATTCAATGTAAAATATTGGCGCCCAACGGTGAAAAAGATAGACTTGAATTAAACAATGAGTTACATACGTATGGAGATCTAACCTATATCAAAAAATGCAGAATAAAATTCTACATATGATATTAGAATTAGCCGATTGTAGGATACTTTTTTCAATACTTTGTATCATCATTTATAATGTAAGAAAAAACGAAAAACACTTAAAATTCTATCTTTTTGAAAATGGCAATAACATTTCGGTTTCTTAACCGCTAAAGACCTTATTAGTATAGAACGACGCACAACAAAATTCTACATCCTAGTCATAAAGTTAGAAAGACTGGCACATTATTGCAATGTATTTTAAATGCAAAACAAAGTGTCTATAAAATGTCTTTATTCCCAGTATACTGGTATAAAAATTTGGCCAAATTTTGAGCTATCATTAAATTTAATTGAAACAATTCCACAGTACTGAGCCTTGAATAGTAAATTGATACATCATTCTAGGGGTGTTTAGCAAATTATTTGTAAGTTTAAGCTTCATAGGTTAATTAATGACTGTTCCAGGTCAGATAATGCAAGCCCAGTTTTTAGCAATATTCCATTATAGCATTCTAAAAATAATGCCCAATTTTGAGCTATCATTTTATTTAATTTTAAAAAATCCGCACTGCTAAATTTGGAATAGTAAATTGATATAACATTCTAGGGATGTGAAGTAAAACATTTGTAAGTCTTAGCTGCGAAGATTTTTTAATGAATATTCTAGGTCAGATAAGGCAAGTACAGTTTTTAGAAATTTTGACCATTTAGTAAAATATCCAAAAAATTTGTTATCTATAAATTTTAAAAGTTTTACAGTACATAGCCTTTAATAGTAAATTGAATAAGGATTATAAAGATGTTTAACAAGTCATTTGTAAGTTTAAGCTTCATAGATTATTTAATGAATGTTCCAGGTCAAATTTTAAAAAGTTAAAAAAATTTCCTATCTAAATTTAGACAGAATTTTTTTAGTGGTCTACAAGTAATCCTACAATATTGACCTTCTAATAAGATGTTTAAAATACCATTCTAAGTATTCATTCAAAAAATCAGAACGATTAAGCATTTCATTTTCTCAAAAAATCAATTTTATACTTTCTAATGTAAAATTCCCATAGGAAATTTTGATCATTTTTTTTAAACATTCAATCGTCAATAGAAAGCGAATGAGTCGATACACATGGATGCACATCTACGAGTTCTATCGATTTAGTATGGGTTTGTGTTGCCCCAAATGTACCCTGTGGCCGATAGTGTCCAAAAACCGTCCAAAAAGTGGCCAAAAAAGCAAGATCCCCCCCTTTCAATTTGATGTTTTGCAAAAACTAAAGACCGCACAATTAAGAATTACACATCATGTTAGAATTTTAAAAAATTCGATAAATTTTTTTTATTAAAATTTAGGCATTTTTAAATTTAGAGTTTTGTGACTTTTGTTTTGCCTATATCTTGTTTATTAAAGCACCGATGAAAGAGATTCTTGTCTGATAGGCTATCCACACATAAAAGAAAATCTGAGATCCGTCGTTGGATATAGCCAGAGTTATTCAAGATTGAAAATTTTAAAATCGAATTTTAAGTTTTCCTATGTTTACATAATGAATTTTTTCAAAAATCTAATTTTTGAAATTTAGATTTTGGATTGAAAGAGAACGGAATGACGCATCTTTAAATCAATAATACCATTAGATGCGTATTAAATAGATGCATCTTTTACTATTTGGGATAGGTTGCCCCAAATGTACCAGTAAACCGCTATTGCCCAAACACTGGCGGAAATTTCAAAAAAAGTAAAAAATAAATAAAATATTTTTTATTTTTTGAACAAACTAAAAAAGTTAATTTAATAATTTTAACAGATTCAGATGTAGAATTAAATTCTCTCCAAAATAGTAAAAGATATATTTCATCACACACTTATAAATTTTTAATTATATCCCAAGTGGCATATTATGGTTACATTTTATATAAGAAATAAAAAAAAATATGCTTAGGTTTCAAAGCAAAAAGTGCTTAGAATTGTCTCTTATACACATAGGAAAAAACGATTTTTTTTAAATGTTTAAATCTTCAGAGAAAAATTTGTACGGTATCAATAAATGATCCGATGATATTGTACTTTTAATACGATGTATAAAATACCTCTCCGAGTACACATGCAAACAATCAGAACTATTCAACACTTACTTTTCATAAAAACCGAAATTTAAGCATTTTACTATAATAATATATAAAATGGATTTAATTTAATTTATTTTTCTTTATTTTGCTAATAACTTTTTTATTATAGTTGCGAGAGCGCTACAATTTTGATATTCCTAACCACGATGGGTTCTTCTATCCATAAATAAAAAAAATATCCGAGATCGATTACTTATTTCCAGAGACAATCGATTTTTAATTTTCCCCAATGTAAAAGATAGGAAAATGGCACCAGAATTTTTTTAATTTTTTTTAATTTTCTTAATCTTCGATTGACAGCGACCCAGACGGCGTATCGACAAACCAAGACTACGTACGGATTCCCCATCACCTTTCTATACTCTATTTTAGGGCCACCTTTCTATACTCCTTACACTTTCCTAAAATGTAACATAAAAGCGTGAACTGCCAAAAACTGTTCCAAAATTTGTTGCTCATTTTTTAAAAAAATGTATTTAAAAATCTAAAAAAAATTCTAAAAAGTTATTGCAAAATTAAAAATACAAAAGTGGACATAACTTTTTTAAAAGAGTTTTTGAGCCGATTCCTTTGGTAGATCTCTAAGTTACCGGTTTAGACAACAGCTAACTGTAGCTAACTCAAAATCACGACCCTACGCGGTTAGTCAGAATTTTTAAAAAACTCATTCCTTAACCCTAAGAAATTTTTTTGCTAACTTTCCTCACTGACCAATTTTTTTTAATCTTTTTGTAGTTATATACTGGAAATCGTCCCAATTAGAAATTTGCCAAGTTGGGAATCGATTGGAGTTAATAAAAAAATTTGAGAGTAAATTTAAATTTTGACCTCTTTTACTAAATTGGCCATAACTTTTTTCCAAAAAGTCCAATCACAAAACGGACAACGGATTCGGCCGTTTCCTTCATTTTTACATCTAGTAAAGTTGTTTATATATATCTGAATAAATTAGGACACTTTTTAAAAAAGTGTATCTGAGTATATTCTGAAAAATATTTTCTAAGACCTTTACCCTTCCAGTTTCAGTGTTTTTAACTATACTAATTTAAACAAAAACTTTTTCCAGAGGGTATTTTAATTTTCTTTCATAATTTGCATAAGGAGAAGCTGTCCGAAGTTTAGAAATTATAGCAATCGATATCGCGAACCCTCGAAAAA
>JAUZNC010056567.1:0-14218 GCA_034780395.1 Vannuccia rotundouncinata | reverse complement strand
ATACTATACTATACTATACTATACTATACTATACTATACTATACTATACTATACTATATTATACTATACTATACTATGCACTTTCCCAAAGTATTTAGTTCTTCAGATTTTCATTGGTTATTATATACGTACGGCTCACTCAAAAAGTATAAATCGACTCTATAACTAATAATAATCGATTAATTCTTTTAATTATCGTAGGCACATGCATAGTATAATATGAAATGATAGATATTTTTCATACAGTTCAAATATACTGATTACACTAAATGAAATTTTATTTTGATTTTTCAAAAAAACAAATAGCTTTAATTAGCAGCCAAATTTGAATGAACAAGCAGGGTACAATGCGCAATCAAATAAAACCTAAAAAGTATAATAAAAGTAAAACAAACCTCTACAATAATAACCAAATAAAGGAAATAATTAAAAAGAAAATAATAACTAAAACAAAAAAATAAACTTGATAAATTGAATTGTAATGGTATAATAATACCTATATAATATTGCGAGAGTGGTTATATATTATTTTTTTATACATTTTGTAATTCATGGTACATTGTATGTGCCTCTTTGACATACTCCGCAATATTAGTAACAAATTATATAATTTTATTTGCATTCCTATTATATTATTTTACTTTCTTGTCTATAAAAATATACAATAATTTTAAATGTTTTGTTTCTCTACATAACAAAACGTGGTAAATTTGTATTCACAAAATTGTTAACAACTGACAGCGTCATAGTGAAATTTACTTTAATATCAACTGATTTTATTTTAATAGATATTTACCTTTCAGTTAATAAATTAATTTAGTAAGTTAATTGTAATTTTTATGAGTTTGTCTCATGAGTTAATGCTTAAATATCTTATTAATTTGTATTTAATATTGACGAGTGTATACTTATGCTTTAAACCACTGTTAATTTTTAATTGTTTATTTAATGAATAGTATTCATAGACATTACATTAATAAATACAACTAGATCTGCAATCTAAAATTTCAGCATTAAAAATTCTTAGTCAGTGTGTTAGGCAGATTAACTTCATTTTGATTGGTTAATAATATTGATTATATTTAGCCATCTGATTCCCTGCATTATCCTTGCAAATTTGAATAAAATCACTGTTAATTATATGCATAATTGTTTATGCATAAACTGGTCTCCTAATTAAATAGTAATTTTATTTCACACAATTATAATTTAATTTGGAAATATATTAAGTTACATGTACAGAAGTTGTTGCCTATCAAATGACACTTTTAATATTTAACCACATATATTACAATAAATCAGAAATATAGTATATTTATTTAATATTAAATTATAAATACTTGTCTATAATTAACCTAAAAACTCAAACTTTCAATTAAAAAATGTATTTAGCTTTATTGATTTTTAAAAGTACCTATAGTTTTATAAGAAATATTGAAGATAGTGTATAAAAATTTTTCTAAAAAATATATTAAAAATATTTTTTCAATGTGGGGATTGATCCCACAATCATGATTTGAAAATTTTACACTCTACAGACTAAGAAATCCAATAACCACAATTTAACTAAGATTTATAATTTAATATTCAAATTATTTTATTTGATACATTTAATATAAATATTATTTGAAAGCATACACAGTATTTTTGGAATGTATGGAAATGTATGAAGTGTCTATAAAATCATTTTATAAACTTTATTGAATTATTTTTAGTTTATTACATTATATTATTGCATTAAGTTTGTGTAATTCATTTAGGTATAAAATTTTTAATAATTTTTAAATAAATTTGTTTAAAAATGATTAAAATAATTTTTTTGAAATTTTGTTGAATTTGCTAATTATAATTTCATGCAATATTTGTGTAAGACTTTTACAAAACTAGTATTGACTATAGATGTTTGCAATGTTTACAAGACTCATATATAGACATTTGCGACGTTTGCAACATTTACAAGACTCATATATAGATGTTCACAAGTTGACTCATTTACGACTTGACCTGATTCCATTCATATGAGATATTTTTCTGTTGTATACTTGAACTTTTATAGCGGCAAAAAATTATTGTTATGTTTGTATTTGCAGATTTAAAAAATGTATATATTGCTCCCTGAAGTTGTCATTAAATTTAAATAATTATATTAAGATTGTAATCCATCATTATAATTGATTCAATAGGATATTCATTTTAGGGACAGACATATAGACAGGGTATGTACAAAATTAAAAAAAATTAAAGACTTATTTTTAAGTTTTAATAAGAAAAAAAAATCACTTTTTAAAATCCCTATATATATTTTTTACCACACATTTAATTGTATCAAATTATTTTTAGCTAGCAAAATCATATCAATTTTATTGCATCAGTGATAAGCACATTCCTATATATCAAAATAGTACACTAAACTAACAAACAAACATCCACAAAGAATATTTAAAGTGATGCATCATATGTTATTTCTGAAATATGAAATGTAAAATTATATAAGAGAAATGATGAACATTGTTCAATGTAGTTTAATTCATAATTTTTAACTATTTGAGCAACAACTCTGTCTATTTGGTACAATAACAGTTTAAAGTCATATCAGTCACTAGACAATAAAATTATAAGAATATGATAAACATTATAAATTCCATGAAATTCACAAATTCCAAAACTTTTATTAAATTTTTAAATTCCAATATTTTTCTGAGTTCATGATACTTAATTAACTAAAATGTGACATACTTTTTATTCAACAATAATAAATATTGTAGTTCAATATATGTTGCACAAGTTAAATAAATAAACAAGATGTTTCAAAATATATTTCAAAATATATTAAAAAGTTTACAACTGTAAAATGGAAAGTGAGGAAACAAATATTAACTGCAAGAATTAATTGATTAAAACATTACAAACATTACAATGCAAATGTAAACATGATCTATATAACATAAACCATATTTCTATATAAATATACAACAAATGAAATATATATCCAAAAGATGTAAAGTCAAGTGAATTAAAAAGAGTAAGTATCAAATAGACATGTTATAAAATATTATTGAAGCATGGCAATGTGAATTTATAAATATTTCTGGAAATTTCATGAAGTCAAGGTATTTAAAATGTATATATTAAATATTTAAACACCCCTTTATATGCATTCTAGGTAAAAAAATATCCAAAAAAAGTTCACAAGTTCATATGAATTATAATTTATTCATACATTTATTAAGGCTGATGTATTAAAAGTTAAGGTTTTTTTACCTTAAAAGCAGTGACAGCACATTGCTTTTTAGTAGGTAAGCTAAAAATTTTATTATATTAGAATGTTGCATTTAGTAGCTTTACAGTGTTTATTTACTTTGATTTATTAGTGTTTCTGGTTTTGGTGACATCCTACAGTTAATGGCTCATAATGTAGACTTGTGATAAAACCAAAATAAGTGAGGGGAAAAGTCAGGGAATTTGATCTCTGAAAAAGCGTGGAAATCCTACAGGCAATATGCTTCAAAAAGTCATATAAATATAGTTATCATAGTTAAGGGCTTATAAAATTAATAAAATGGGTATTTCATTTCTGTGTGAATCATTTTTATAAAAATTCTTTAAAAAAATTAAATATATTTATTTTATAGTGTATAGCTTTTACATAATTTTTTTTATAAATAGAAATTATTAATATACTTTTAGGCATAAACTTTTAAATATTAACAATACTATTTATTAAAGATTGACTTTATTTGACACAAAAATGAATTTTATATCTTCTTATATAATTAAAATACATTTAAATATGGCTCTATTTATTTTAATATTTACATTTAAATTATAAGATTAAATAAATAATGTGAATTAAATTAAGCTTTTTTTTAGTATATTATGTTATGTAAATAGTAATTTAGCATTAATTTATTGAAAACAATAAATATCATGTTTTAATTTTTTTTTAAAATGTCAGTTAATTCGAATTAATAATAAATTTATTTATATTTTTTGTGACTGTGTGGCTTTTTTGGGGGTAAGTAACAAGAAACACAGTATCAATTTTATATGCCCTTATAGTATAGTATAAATTTTTATAATTTAAGTGACATAGTAATGATGTGTGGTATTTAATATCCAGCCTGCATTTCATCAACAGGACTTTTTTTCTATAGCAATTATTGCCATGACCTTGTGTGCAGAGCCCAATTTTATATATGAACAAATAAGAATTGTATAAAATTTTGGGCATGCAATTGCTATATAAAAAAATATATGTATATAGCCCTATGTGCTAGGAGGATATATGTGAGTGGAGTACAATCAGAAATTTTATATATAAAATAATAGGAAGGAATAAAGTGAAAATATCCATCATACAAAAGGAATTGATTGCACTCTGGTTTAACACATTTTAGCGAGAATACTGGAGACATAGCCTAAAATAAATCCAAATTAAAATTTTTTTGAGAAATTTAATATTACATGTTAATTAGAAGTACAGGGTCAAGTTTAAATGATTCTAAAACCATCAAGATTAAATTGGACATACATTGCATATATTCAAATTAAATTGTTTGGTTAAAGTTACAAACTTATTAATAAAATTGGTTTTAAAAATTTAGTTAAAAATTGTCAATCATTTAGGAATACAAACCTAAAATTTTTAACAATATAAATTATCTATACTTTTGGGGTACCAATTTATTAAAACTATAATTTAGCATCATACATAATATACTGGATATCCCAAAAGTAACTGAACCCATTTACTTAAATTAGTTTTTATGTTATAAAGGCAAATTTGGAGATTCCTGAAAATTGTATACATGTACATGTAAATGCCAATATTAGTATTTTTGGAATTAAAACAATTTTCAAATCACATGCCTGACCTTGAAAAAAAAATATCCCTTGAACCCCCTTTGAATTTTAGTCATGTTCTAATCTTCATGAATATAATTTAATTGTTCAACTTTTCTACCAATTTCTTAAAGTTTATTTAAAATTTTATTTATTATGTAACATGTATTCTGTAAATTAATAAATATATATAAACAAATTACCATTTTTGAAAGTAATGTAAATGAATTCAGGTCAATGAAACAAAGAATAAATCATCACATGTATAAAAATAATGGTCAAAACTACTGGAAAGTAGTATACATATTAAAATTATGGTATTATTAAAAAGCTAAAAATATTTCATATGCCCTTGAAAAAGTTATATTACCCTTTCTTGAAGGTAATAGAAAAGAAATCATGTCAATCATTCACAGATTAAATTCTGTCAAGAAAAACTATGATCAAAACTACTCCAAAGTATAATATGAGAACAAAAAAAATATCAATATAAATAGGATACATATCTAATAGAATGACCATAATTGCATTCAAATTTGATAAATATGACAGTCGATTTTTTTGACAAATGAATTTAGTTTATAAGAAAAAATACACTTTTAAGTATTTATTGCAGAGGGGGACTACTGAATATTTATAGTATACAGTAGTCCCCCTCTGCAATAAATTATACTATAAATATAATACAACTGTTATTCTGTTCATGTCTGATGTTTATTTCACATATATCTTTAAAAAAACATTGATTGGACTATTTTTTTGTTCTGGGTGCACTCCAATGAGCTGAGAAGACTTTGTATTTTCAACTGTCTTCACCTTTTACACCTTTCACCTAACCTTTTGAAAAATATCCTATGATATATTAAACAATTATATTTATAAAATTTATTGTATATGTATTGGATTTAGCTACCTTTATATATTGTGATTATTGTGCAAGAATATAAATAACTCAACAACATGAATGTTTTGCCTTTTGAAAAATTATAAATTTGTTTAAATATTTTAAAATTATTTCTATTAATTGTTTTTTAAAATTAATTTCACTGTAGTTATTTTCTGCATACATATAATAAAATATTTTAGTTTAAAAAAAATACTTGAAAAATATTTTATTAATTTTTTAGTTCCTATTCATTATTTCAAATTATATAATTTCAATTATATCATTTATTAAGAACAAACCACTTCAATGAATTTAAATATTTACCCGAATTAAAAAGAAAAACAATTCATATAAATGATTAATTGAATTCATCAAAATAATTAATTGATTTCATTGCAAAGATTACTTTGTTTCACCTTGTTTATATACAGGATTCATACATATCCTTAAAAGTCTTTACATTTAGGCCTATCCTTAAAAGTCTATATAAATATGACCAATAATAAGTTTTTTAAATGTGGATACCCAAAATGATTGTTTTTAGTCCTTACTTTTGGCTTTAATCCACAGGGCTGAGAATCTTATGTCATTTGGCGGAATTCCGGAAGTTGAGTCTCATAATTTGTCTAAATCTACAATAAAATATATGGGGTAGGCTCATTTCAAGCCTTATTACCTCAACAATTTTTGGCGTTGTGGGGCACATTACTTGCATACCCAGGATGAGTGATGAGCTTATAATTGTTTTCAGATGGTTCTCAGCCCTGAATGCAATAATTTAATTTTGTTCAATTTATGGGAACATGAGGTAGTGAGTTTTGGTTATTTCTGCTTGATTGACACTACTGTGACAAGGGGTGTTAATAAATAAGACATCTTATTGTAAAATCTAATGCACTGAGAATGTCTGCTAAAGAAAAGAACAAAATTATTGAACAATTAAATAAAGACATTAAAATGAAAAAGAGAGAAATATCCTTACTTTTATGTATCCACTGTAGTTTGCATTTAACATTTAAAAAGTTTAAAATAAATATATTTTTTACAGTTAGGGTTTTTTAAAAGTCTTTATATTTTGACATAGTGACTCTGTATGAACCCTGCGTATAATTGTTTTGTATATGATAAACAATTTACAAAAGAATTGCCCTAAATGAGAAAGACGAAAGTATTTTGCATTTGCCAATTAGATGAAATAAAATATGACTTTTCATTAATCTGTATGCATAGCTTGAAATTCGCCGATAATTACCAACCAACTGATATTTTTATGCTTGAAAAACCTGGGAAATATGCGTCGATTTAGAGGCTCGCAATATATTTTTTGTCGCTATTTTTGTGAATAGTTGGACGATAATACACTATAGGTAATAAATGACACAGACAGATTAAGAAAACACAATGAAATACATTTTTCAACTGAGCTATCTTTCTTTTAATGATAGGTTTCGAATATATTATTTTTTTGCTTTATATATTTCAAATATTTTAAAACTATATACCTACAAGCAACACACCATATTCATTATCAATGTTTGAAACACCCGTTTTTAAAAGGTTACACCAAAAGTATGTATTCAAAATATTTTTATTAATTAATTGAAATACTTCGGACTTCGAAAATTTGCTCACTGTTTAGATAATTTTATTATAGATGTAAGGTGATGCATTACTTTATCAATAATTATTATATACATTTGGAATAATTGTACATCTTCTATTCACTTCTCTTTAGGAATATTTCAAGTATCTCATGCTGAGAGAAAATTCGGTATTGATTGGATGGATCGCAACCGCATGTACTCTAATTCAATACCTATCTATTTCCCTGTGAGTTGGTATATCTATGTTTATTAAATATTCAATCTAATAAAACATCTAATAAACCATCTAGATTATGCGACATACTTTTTTCAAATAATAGAAAGTCACACAAATCCTTTAGAAAGAAAGATCTTATCTATGCCTAAAACAATACTATAGGACTATACGCTATTACTTAAAAGGTGTAGTTTTGCAAGTATATAGCTCTAGAAATATTTAAGCAATAATGTGAGAGTGAATATTGCATAACTTAATTTTTAACAAACACATTTGGCAGTTGATTTTTTTTAATGGAATAACGCAATTTTGTGTTTACAGAACACAGTTAAATTTTGTATATAATCGTTTACATCTAGATTAAACCTTGACTTATTAGTATACAAATTTATTTCACTTTTCACAAAATGAAATGTAGGTAATTGGATTATGTCAAATCTATATTTCATTTTGTGAAAAGTGAAATAAAATTTGTAAAACAGTGAATAAATTGGGTACAATTGAACGATTCAGCTACATAACTATTTAAAGTTTCGTAGATGGCTCTAGATGCTTTACTAAATGTCGTATAAAATTACAATACCTACGTGCTAAACAGTACTCTCTATTGTATACAATATAAATTATATTGATCATACACGCCAGAGCCCAAAAATGTTATTGATAACTATTTATTATTATACTTTTAAAAAGTCGCGCTTATTTCAATCTGTTTAAATTTTTAAAATGGCTTCAATATGATATATATAAAGTAAGATGAATTTGCATAAATTGTAAGGATGCTGAGTTGAAGCTCATTCAGGTATTTCAATCTCATGTATAATCTCCATGTATGGTGGTTGCTTATTCTTAAAACAAGCAGACAATCTATAAGTTCTACTTTACAATCAACTAATTTGAATGCATCTGGAAAAAAGTTGGAAAGCTAACGTAATGATGAAAAGTATTATCTTTTCTGGAGTAAAGTCACTGGTGATGACAGCAAGTTGAATCATCCAGATCCAGCGTTGCCAAGACAGAAACGGGCTCCTTACAAGATTGATGAATTTATCATGGCACATTTTTATAAAGCATTGGATTTATCTATTAATTGCATTAAATATCGATTTGTAAATTATTAAGTTTTATCACGATTTTAACAAAAATCTATTACAACTTCTGCTTACAATATGCGCCACAAACATTTGTGATAATAAAAGTGATGCGGTTATAACTTTGGAAGATTTGCTTTCATACCTACTACTACTTACATTGTCACCTATTCAACAAGTTTGATAATTGAAGTCATAATTTAGTTAAACTAATTATTGTAATGCTTGTGACAAACGCAGTGAGTGCACACTATTTTATTCTTGTTGACGACCAATTTAGAGCTACAATGGCACAATATCGTCTAAATCATTTAATGGTTTTATCTGTACATAAAGTAAGAACTGATTTATTATTTGCTATGGACATTGCAAATACATTTGTACGTCATAATTCTCAACATTGAAATCTGATTTTCTATTATAATAAACAATTATAATTGTGTTAATTCAAAAATTTTAGTGCACGTACATATTTATTAATAAATACACACACCCCCACATACTTTATCTTTTAACAGTTGAGCGTTTTATTAATGTATTACCATGTATGCAGTAGAAAATATGTGTACTTATTATTTTAAATTGAATTGTGTACAACGTATGCCTATTTCTAAATTTTAAAATAATAAATCTATTAAGCTATTTAAAATAAATTACTTTTTTGATTGCGCCCTTGAATGCTTAGAATGCTTGAATTTACTACTATTCATTTTCTTTCTACGGGCCTGTCTATATAGGCTACATTTAAGGTATGTTAACCTACTAAACCTAAGCAATCAGAGGCTATTAATCAATAAGCTTGTCCCAATTAAACGACTCAACTATCTATTCTATAAAGCTCATATCTTAATGGTCATTTATTTTTTACCAATTGTATGTGCATGACATATTTTTCTAAAGATATCCTGAGATCTGTATTAGATAAATCATATAGTTCTTTTTTTAAATGTGATCATGTTCGATTAGTGAACCAATGAAAAAAAGTTTATACCATAACAAAAATATGTTAAAAAAACAGTTCAACTACTACCGATATTTTAATGTCAATACATTCTGGTTATATACCTCGACGTTTATTTTTTTTAAAACTATATAGATCAGGAGAATTAACTTCAAAAGGCTTCACAAAAGCATAATTTAAAGCACACTGTAATTGAGAATAACCACTTTACTAACCCACTCTTCCTCTTCAAGTAAGATTTATATTGATTTAATAGTTTTTAGAGAATCTAATTTATGCATATCACTCTAATTGTTTGCCGCTAACATTCAAGTTTTTCTTCTAATCGATTATAATCGTTGGTTTGTAAGTCTGAATTGTATACATGGACACGTTTCAATTATTGGGATTATGTGACACGTATGTTATAAAAAGTAATTGTAATGAATCAATTCTTCCCCACACCGCGACTACTCGGCAATCATTCAAAGTATCGGTTAATTTTCAGGTCAACACTGGTGAACATTCTCCGGAAGGACAGTTCCTCAGAACTATCATGCTTTCCTTTCATAGCAATGCTGTGTTCGTGAGTACACTATATCAATCCTTCATATAATATTATACGAATTTGTCACTTACCAATCTTTACATGGAAATTTGACACTACTGAATAGTGTACAACATTATATATACTTTATAAATTAGTTTTATCGCAATATCGATTACCGTTATTCGTTGGAATAACCATACAAATTTATCAACAATTGTATTTTTTTTTAATATTTATTAATTTTATTATTTCATATTTTTTGGAAAGTTTCCCCTTTATTTGAATGTACTTATGACTTTATTTCTGCTTTATGGCGACATATTACTTGGCTTACAGATGCTGTCTATGGTTCAAGTACGGGATGCTACGTGATGATACACCATTGATTGTTGTCAATATGTGCGGAGCGGTGCTCAATGTCGCCGTAATTATTATATTTTACATGTTCTCGTCAATACGAGTGAGTATACTTTTCAATCTATCATGATTTATACATATTACGTGACTAATATTTAAACTTTCCTACTTCTAAATGAATGTCGACAAAGAGCTTACGGTTAGAATGATTGCAGATTGCTATTTAATATAAAAATATCACTCTCTTGAAATTTACAGTCTTGAACATCTTAAAGCTAGGGCAAAAACATTCTTTTTGGCATAATCTTGTTTAGCAATATGGAATTGGGCTACCGAATTTATATCTATATGTTTTTGTTTGTAATTTGAGTATCTAATTGGCGTGCTATTTGAAATATTTACAGATAATATATAAAATTATATTTGACCTAATTAAATAATCGTGATATTTTTGGGAACTCTAGAACTACATTTACTAATAATATCAGCAATTCTTGTACTCATTTTCAATAAAATAGATACATATTATAACTCTAAGCAAAATGTTCTCAATCTTCAATAACTCCCTCCAAACAGAACTATCTCAATCTTCCATAACTCCCTCCACACAGAACTATCTCAATCTTCAACAACTCTCTCCACACATAACTATCTCAATCTTCCATAACTCCCTCCACACAGAACTATCTCAATCTTCAACAACTCTCTCCACACATAACTATCTCAATCTTCCATAACTCCCTCCACACAGAACTATCTCAATCTTCCATAACTCCCTCCACACAGAACTATCTCAATCTTCAACAACTCTCTCCACACAGAACTATCTCAATCTTCAATAACTACCTCCACACAGAACTATCTTCAATAACTACCCCCATACAGAACTATCTTCAATAACTCCCTCCATACAGAACTATCTTCAATAACTCCCTCCATATAGAACTATCTTCAATAACTACCCCCATACAGAACTATCTTCAATAACTACACCCATACAGAACTATCTTCAATAACTCCCCCCATATACAGAACTATCTTCAATAACTACCCCCCATACAGAACTATCTTCAATAACTCACCCATTCAGAACTATCTTCAATAACTCCCCCCATTCAGAACTATCTTCAATATCTCTCTCCCTATTTCAACACAGAGCTACCTATTTCGGCAGCTTTTTGGTGGAGGATGTGTCGTAATTCCTGTCCTCTTCTATCTCCGATTCTTCGTTCAACTACACTCGGTAGCGGTTAGCCAGCTCGGTTTTATCTGTGTAGGAATGACAATATTCTCCTACGCCTCGCCTTTCTCTGCTCTGGTGAGTATATTAATTTATCTCACATGAAATTTCCATTCAACCAAATCATTTATATTTAAGAACAATGTTGATATTTATTTCATTTAAATTTGCGTATGGTGGAAAAAGTATCTTACTTAAAAGGTAAACTGTTTTTATCATTTACTACCACACAGTTGACACAATGAAAATGATTGTGTTTCACATTATAGCCGCCACACAATCAATTAAATCATAATGAATATAATTTTTCAACAAGTAATTGTTAATGAGTTGACTTTGATAAGTTCAGTTCATTCATATACTCAGAGAATGTGTTGATTTTGGTTTATTAGGTTATAAACTAAGTTACAAATGAAATCTTAAATGCTCTTGTTACACTCTTGTTTGTTTCTGTATGGTTCTTAATTCAGGTTTTATCAGCCATCAACTTCAAATTTCAGAGTAATAGCGGCGATTGCATTTCAAAAGCGACACAGTGCGGCGTCGATAAATCAGTAATAGACACACATAATTCAACAATAACAATTCAGAGGTATCGTTTCAAAAGCGGCAAAAATCAGTTCACATTGTTATTTTTGCGTTTCAAAAGAAACTAGTAATTATCAATTAAGGCGTTTACATTTCAAACATAAAATGTAAACTTTTGTTTACTTAACTTAATTTTTCTCAACTAGATATATTATATTTTTTAAATGCAATCGAAAAGGGCAAGTAATTTGGGTATTTAAAACATATACTGGAGATGATGCTTTTTCTTTTGAAAAAAAACTAAACTGAAAAGGAACAACATACATTTTTGAAAAAAAATACACGAATTTTTGCTCAGTATAGTGTGAGCACATTCACGGAAACAATTGATGAGATCCATTCACGCATGATCCTGCAGAATATTATCCTCTTGCTGAATGCAACGTAGGAAGTATGTTGTGGTTTTTCTGTACCACGCAATTGCCTTAGCTGGAGTTAGAACATCAATGTTCTGTTCTCCTAGCCGTGTCATTGTGGCCAGACGCTCTTGATATGTCAGCTCCAACATCATCGTCCGAACTTCAGCTAATTGGGCTTGGAAGGCTACCTTCCAAGTCGAAAAAGCATATGCAGGAAGGGGCTGTATGCAGGGATAGATCGAAATTCATGTTTTTGCTCATGGTTGCTTCTTGTACACGACAATGACAAGTTGCATTATCGAAAATGAAAGTCAGACCGACATCACCAGCTACTTTGGGAGGCACGCTCTATAAATTGTTAAAACGGACATGATTGGTTCCTTAGAAATAACAATTATGAGAGAAAAGTTTGGCCCCTTTCTTCCTCCAACAATTCGAACCGCTCGTTTGCCAGCAGCCGCCCGCCCAAGTGTCCTTACGACCCAGAGATTAAATCCGCTTTCGTCGACATAAACAAACTCCCATGTTCAATATCCATTCTTCAAAATGTCTTCTTGTCCGTTTAACGTCTTCCCGATTTCAGTCTTGCTCGTTTGTCTCAAGCTACTTCAAGGTTATCGGCTGCCCATTTAAAATCCTGCATATTGTGTTGATGCATACTTGAGATTTTTGTGGAAACGCTATCTGAAGATATCTTTTTATTTGGATAAGCGTAAATTCTGGGTGGTCTTCAACTATTTTGACGCACTCTTCTCTCATTTTATCCCCCACTTTTATGTTATGAGCACCACCTCTCGGCCAAACGACAACATCGTGTATTTGATGACGTCGGATGACTCGGGCCATTTCCACGTAATCTTCCCCATTTTCATATGATTGAATGATTCTGATTTTTTCTTGCTGTGCTATTCTGGCACGCGGCATCGTGAAGATTAGACTGACTCAGCTCAGGAGCTTCTTTCAGGCGTAAAACGATGTTAGGTGAACACTTCTCTTGAATTGATATTAATAAGCCGTTGTTGATTTGACATGAATCAATATATGAAGTGAACTGCTGTTGTTGTTGTTGAATGCTAAAATTTGGACTTGAATTGAGTTTGTCGAATTTTTTTTCAATTTTAATGTATTTGACTTGAATGTGCCGCTATTGTTCTGAATTTTGTCGTTGATGCTGATAAAACCTAATATATTGATGCATGGTTTGATTATATGTTGTGTAAAAGTTACTTTGATGATGGAGTCAAGTTTTATACTTTAACTTTTCTTTTATGCAAATTAATGCGATGCTAACCTACCAAAATAATTTTTTGTTGCTTTTTTATTTTATAAATAAATTTATTCAAATAATAAATCGCATAATATTTTTATCATTTAAAGCAATTAAAAATAACAGTTAACTCCTATTTATTATATCTAATAAACAAGTTTATATTATAATCAACGTAGGTATTCACAACCTGTAAAATCCTGGGGGTAGTTTCTCGAAACTCTCGTAGGCGTAAGTCATAAACTTACCAGAGGGCGCGTTTCTCGAAACTCGCGCT
>JAUZNC010056566.1:2053-14219 GCA_034780395.1 Vannuccia rotundouncinata | reverse complement strand
TCACAACTCGAGATTTTACATAGCCGTTTCTAGCAAGCAACTTTTGAATCTGTACACCCGGGCACAAATGGTTAAAGAATAGTTCAAAAAAGAACCATTTAGTGCCCAAAATGAGTGAGTGTTGGATTCTATTTTCAGTCATTTACTATAACTTCCAATCGACATGCAAAACTCTAATTTTGGAAACAGAAACAGACAAAAGTTCGTAAATTCAAAAAAGGATATCTTAATAGAAAACGTAGTCTTATATTATATAGCTAATATTATCTTTGTAGAAAAATATTAATTGGAGAACAACCAAAACATTAAAAAAAATTTTAATAATATATTTCTAATAATTAAGTCAGATGCGGATTTCAGATAGGTTTAAGATAGGACACACAACACCTACAGAACAAATGTAAAATACCAAAGAAGGAATTTTATGGATGTTTGAAATATTTTCAAAATGTCTAAATGTATAAAGACAAGGCAGTACTATCACAAACAAACCCGAAACTAATTTTGCACCATTAGGTGTATAGTTTCGGTGTTCAATTGTTGTTTGAGGGATTATTTCAATTAAGTGGTTGTATGTTTAATCCATCAATTTGAATACGTGTTCTTAAGACAATAAAAGTTTTTTCTCAAAATGTTAAAATAATTAATATTACTAAGGAATGTACAAAAAATAAATCAGCAAGTAAATATGGATTTATGCATAGAATAAAATTCAATCAACGTTGAGTATTACGTAGATGAATAAAAAGTATGTCAAGATATATAAATGAGCGTTTGTCTGTCTCCCACTTATATAATAACAATCATCTTGAAAACACTCACAATTAGGAACAATGATTCCATATCTTCAACTTAAAATTGCCAAGTAAAACAATTACAACATCAAAAATACTTTTTAAGGATAAATTGGGATTGGAATTATGGTTCATTCCGGCTGGTCAATAAACCGAAACCGAAACCGAAAGTGACGTGACCAAATATAAAAGTGTCTAAAAAGTTTAGCCTGTGTCTAGTGATAGTTTGCATTATGACTGCCACTAGTGTTTTTAAAAATTAATTTTCTATTTTTCAATGCAAACCATATTTCATCTAATCTTGAAACGAAAATTCCCATAAGTATTGTTTATTTATTTGGATGTCACAATGCTTCTTTAATTTAAGAAATTCTGAAAGTTTAATTTAATTTAATGAACATATTATTAAAATATTCACTATATATACAACAGAGTTATATCTACAAAAATAAAACTCCATATTTACTTATCGAATTATAAAATAGCAGTTAACATATTTTATTAATATTTATTAATATTTATTAACATATATTAGAGTAATTTTTTTCAGATTTCATTTTATTGATTACGAATTATGTTGTTTTAAAAAACGAATCCAACAAACAAAAACCAATTTAGTTTCAAATTAAATAGGCTACATCGGACCTAGTTTAAAACAGAGAGGACAAATCTCACCATCTGTAGAATCATCTGATAACACAGCATGAGTACGCCGTCCAACACACCATACTGGAAGGGACACAGGACACAGATCTGGTCCAGATCAGTGAAAAGGGTGAGAGCGGCTTGGACTAATTCGTGGGGTTCTACATGGACGGACACACCTGAATGCACCAGCTGGCTGAAGAGTAGCGCTGCTGCCGCCTACATAGAGTTGAGGGGAAGGAGGCGGCGATATTGAAAGATAGGCAGACGGAGACATTAAGAAACAGATAAGGACTAATTATTGTAATTTCATGAATTTAAATATGAATTCTTGTATTTTTCACTTCTCAAAGCTGTTTAATATCATAAAGATGTAAATGTAAGATTTAAATGTAAGATGCCGTAAGGGAATGGAGGAATGACATTTAATTGGAAATAGTTTATGTTGAATGTCGTCAGTGATTTTATAAATGTTTTGAGCAGACATATAATTTACCTACGTACTTTATTAAATTTCTATGTAATATTATACCAACACATTTTACAAAAATAAAGAAATCTACGCTATTTAATTTTACTGTAACGTTATAGTTAAGAATAACGACATACTGAAATAACAAGAAAGAATGACTCCGTGCGTAGTTATTTACTAAAACGATAAAACAAATCAATAAATGCAATAAAAAACAATATATTATAACACATTTTAATGACAGACCTTACAGCCCAGCCCTGAACTCATTCATATTTAAATATGTTTTTAATGATTGTAATTATTTTTAGTTTTTAGATTTTTTGTGGATTATAATTATAAAAGTTTTAAATCCTGTAATGGACTTTTCCATTTAGGCTAGAGATACAATAATGCTTCAATAATTAAATCATCACAGCATCGGTATAATCTAAACGCAGATGAACTTGACTGAAGTCTGATTCAGAAGTGACGTGTTTAAGAATTATTTTTAAATAATATATATTCTGATATATTGTATCTACATTAATTTTTAATGACATCATTGGAATATCAGTATGCCAAAACCTTAGCATAGCAAAAGTAAGAAAGGAAAATCATACAACTAAATAATAATTACTAAGATTGCTTTAAAATATAAAAAAGCTAAAGTTGCCTTTTAAGTTTATATTATTATCGTTTTATTAAAAAAATATAATTTTCTATAAAAAATGCGTAGGAAGTAAAACAAAAAATAATGAATTAAATAGAAATAAATTTAGCCCTATTTTTTAAATTAAAGCAACATTAAAGGGAATGAGTTCCTAGATTACGTCTATACAATTACAAAAAAATGATTAATTAAGTTTTTTTTATTTAACAGCTATATATATATGACTGTGGGTAATAATAATATTACGCCCACAAAAGCAAAACATTTTTAACTGATTAAATATTAAGAAGAAAATTTAATTATAATGGATGATATTAATGATTAAATCTCTCAATTTTATCATAAATCCGTTGATATATTATCTGAATTTGAACATTTTCTTTTCAATATGTTGGGAAAATATCACAACTTAATTTAACCTACAGTATGGCTTGCAATTTGAGAATCCAGAAAAACGGCTACTAGAAGTCCAACGCTGTCCAGAAATCTGAAATATTTGAGAATAAACAATTGGAAAATACAGACATTTGACAGAAAGACTAAATATGATTGATATATGAACATAAATGAGAATAGTAAACACTTTAATTTCCGGAATATCTTAAATTGTGTAAATAAATACACAGATTATTATGAAATACACTAAATAGACATTCATTTATAAATTTTAGTTATAAATTTGCAATTTATGACGAATAACAGATATTTAATAACTCATATAAAGTTTGACAATTGACTGACAAAAGTGATTGGTTTGTTTGATATAATAATAATCTATTAATATGATATTAAATAATAATGAAGTTTATTTCCAACGTACGTTTCTGGAACTGATCCAATCTGTAAAACAATCACACTTAGACAATGTACCACCGTTTCCATGATTGTGTTTATCTCCATATCTGCCAGTTCAACCTGAAAAAATAACAGAATTTAATAGTTATGAGTAGCATGCTTATAACTTATGAAAATCCATTAATGGATTTAAATACGAATATGATTAATGAAAAGTGATGACAAAATTTATTTAATAATTGCCGATTATAATTTAACGAAAAAGAAATGAATCGAAGTATAAATTTTTACTTATTTTAATTAGATAACAATTTAAATCATACTACTTAAAAGTAATATGTTATTATGTTATGTATGAATAATTACAACACCACCATTTTTAAAATAATTTAACTTATTTTTTTATTAACTAATTAGATATTAGTTACTACCTTGCCCTGAAGAATGGAGATGATGATGTCAATATAGTCGACACGAGAGGCGAACTTTTTACAGAAGTTGAGTGATACTTGTAGACCAGTATAGATGACTTTGATGACATGGGGACAGAGGTTGGTGGTCCTTAGGAAAGATATGAGAAGATCCAGCAATGACTCCATTTTCTTCTCACAGAGTCGCTCACAGATGTAAAAGGCGATCTAGAATAGCGAATTATGGGTTTACATTATCTTAGAGCGTTTTTGATTATACTAATAGTTTAGTAATACAGAGAAATTGATAAATAAATAAATAAATTGATAAATTATATTATTAGAAAATAATTGTCACAATCACTTAATTTTTGATGAATTTATTTATAATAATTTAATACAGTTTTGAAGATTATATTTAAAAAATAGTTTTACTATTAAAAATTACAACAGCCTTTAGAAATTTAACAAATCCGTTGTTATATATATATAACGTATTTCCACAGAAGCATCGTTGGATTGATTTCAAGAGAATTCAAGGCTTATCGGTCAAGGCTAAGATTATCAAGTCTCGTTCCGTTATCGAATTTATGATTAAAAATTACAGAAAAAAACAATTATAACTATAGGAAGATTCAGACTTTTTGAAAAATAAAATTCCAGGATATTCCATCAAATTTCCAGGACAACTCCGGAATTTATAAGAAAGTTTGGGTGGAAATTTAAGTGTGTTAGAAACAAATTCACCGGCTTTGCATGTTCAGGGATGGTCTGCCGCTTGTCACAACTTGTCACATTACATTTTTCGTCCATAATAACTATATCTAATTTCAGAATTACCGACAGTATTACAAAAAAATAACAGAAGTTTTTTTTCTAGGACTCAAATTATAGTCATATAAGATATAACCAGAAATCAAATCAATATGAGCAGTCATGGATATGCATCTAGCAGGCTATAAAAAGCAAGCAGCACTCAAAATTTATGAATTTTAAATCAAAGAATGAATTAAATAATATAAAATATTGTGCAGTCATTATTTAAAAAAAATAATTTTACACATACAAATACTATATTTGTTTTGTAAAAATCATATTTTGACACACGAAATTTGATTTTGACACATTTTACTCATAAATGATATATATTTTGACACACCGGACCCAGCCTGCATGTTTATTAATTTACAAAGAATAGTCGTACCACAATGTAAATATTATGTATAATTATGTATATTTATTGCATAGCCACACAATTTGTAAGAATGTATTGATGGGAACAATGCAAAAAAAGAGTATCTAAAAATGAGGATACAATTTTTTTTTTTCAAGGACATATCTCAAAATTCTAGGACCATCCAGGACCATTTTATTATTCAGGACATTCATGAACAATCCAGGATCGTATGAACCCTGTTATAGTTATACATATATTGAATATAATATAGATTTTTTGCTTTAATTGAAAATTGCAGGGCATTATCAACAATAGACTTAAATATTATTATTTATTTCACCAGAAATATCCTTTCGGTTATAGAAAATAAATAGATTATATTTAGTTACTACTAAAACCGACCGAACATTACAGGGGGTCGTTTCTCGAAGCTCACGCAAATCGCAGCACGCAAGTTGCAAACTTACCACTATTGTACCATCATGATGAAAGAGTGTTTCACGTAAGTGCCTCAAGTTTTAACAAATATTGATACTCATTATAAATTGAGGAACGTAAGTTTTTTATTTAGGGAAAGCTTGTCAAGAATTTTAGCAAAGTTGAAAAATAGTGTATTGGATACCAATTGAATATTATGGTGTCAGTGATTCATAAACCGATCGTTATACATACATACGCACCAATAATTTCGTAGGTTTCAACGGTATCAATTAATAGACACTTGGAAATAGGTAACGGTCTTAATTTATATTTATTGTGTAAATAATATGACCTGGAACTGGCAAATCAAATGCTAAAACATAGTCGACCTTAATGGATATTTATATCAATTCATTAAAAAATATAGGTGTGGAATATATTTAAAGATTTATAGTTTTATTTAAGTAAATTAGAAAATTTTGAAATAGTCCTGTTTATTATAGATATAAACTATTTATTGTGTTTAGTTTTCTAACCAAAATAATGAAACTATATATACAAACATTTCCTTCATAAATCATTTTAATTCAATCATTAATAAGATAAAACAGAGTTAAGATTTATAAGATCATGCATCAATATATAATTATTGTTGAAGACAAACACTGATATTTTTAGCGTCCAATATATTTGTAATATGAAATGTATAATTACTGTATTTAAATATATTAATAGATAATAGCTGTAATATGGAATTGAGAGGTCCCCCGGATATAGACTACCTGTAAGAAATAATCTTGTAAGATATATATTAACATACATACACAAGTATGTAAATATACACTTTTAGATACTAAATATGAAAATTAAATAATTTTAAATTGGAAATGGCGAATTTTTAAAAATAAACAAATAAAACAATTACAAAAAATAATAATAATTGAGACGTTTTGAAGATAATAACGGATTAATTAACATATAAGACAATATTATCGGTACGCCGCTTTTGTTCGAATCTTTTGAAAAATGATTTCATACGAATAATAATATATTTGATTATCATACAACCAAAAAATGATTTGGTTTTAATGGGGATTACAGTGAACAAATATGCGACAACCTTCAAAGCATAATAATGGTACATTTCACCATTATACTGTTTAATTGTTGACTTTTGGAAAAAATTTTAGCTAGACATTTAAAATTGATTGGTTTTAATCATATTATAAACATTAGATGAAGTAATTCATATAAGTCATACACTTAATAAAAATATGTACCTATTTGAAAATGAAAAGAGTTATTTATATAGAACAAAATAACAAAAATAATTGAACGCTGAGAAATAAAGAAATTATTTAAATTCATCGAAACAAACTTCAAAAAATCGATTTGAAGAATCTTTAAATCCTTAAATACATTGAGCAAGTTATGAAAAACAGAAAGCTTGAGAACTGGTAAAATAATATAATATCGCGCTTACAAAATACCAATATAATAATATTATAATTAAATATTGTCTCATTTATAATAATATTGTGTCAACTATAAAGTTAATTTTGAGAATTGTCTATATTTGTACTAAACAGTTTATATATTTCTAAGCGAACGAACAAGTATGAACTGTTTAATATCCAATTATATGATATACAGTAATCTTTATTATCACTTGTTGTACTTATTTTTAGAAAATTACTTTTAAATTAAAATAAAAGCAAAGACGAGAAAGCAATCAATAAAAAAATGTTTAGAACAATGAACACCGTTTCGTCTATTTAATCCACCAAGAAGTGCGAAAGATTGCAAGCAACAGTCTTGAATGAATCAGTTGATAAGAAAATGTCTATTTATCAATCTTTAACTTGGAATATAACAAAAATGGGAAGAAAGCGTCAAAAATCAAAATAGGCTAGGACAATTATAGACAACTATCAAATTTGTGTTTGTTAACAAATAACTAATTGGTTAAATTAATCCTAACAAATAAAAACAAACAAAATATATAAAAATAACAGATTTATAATCACATATTTTACTGCTAGTATTCAATAATGACTGCTTTATTCGTTTAATGTATAGTTAATTTTATGATTTAAACTAAACTGACGTGTGTAAAGAATACAAAAGTTTATTATACAGCCTGACAAAATAACAATTATCATATTTTTTATCAAGGGGCTGTACATAGCCAGAAGTTACGCAATGTTAACAAATGTCAATGAATATTATTAATATGGTAGTCAATATCTACGAACATCTGGTACAATTAAATATTTGCACTCTTCAATTGTCTAGACAAGAAAACAAGTACGGATTAAATTCAGTCAGTTGGATAGCTAGAACATATTTATGAGGTAAGGTCGACAATATTTAGGAAGGAAGAAAAGAGGAAATCTGAACATCTTAAAAGTGTATAATTAATAATCTTAAATATAATGTAATGCAAATAACCTGATCAATAAGTAAGCATGAAAAAATTGAGTGATACTATTTGTGTACAAATGTGTTTGTGTGTCGCGACCGGTAAATATATAAGAAAAAATGAGACAAATAAAGGAAAAGTTTAATATAGTGGGTCTATAAGTACGAACCAGGATATAAGCATGGAAACCATAGAATCAAAATATATTAATTAATCGAGATAAAAACTGCGACAAATCAATAAATATATAAATTAGTTTTCCATTCAGTTTATAAGGTATGTTATTTACACGGGTTAACACATGCATTCCAAAATAACAGAAAAGCTTGACAGACTGTCATTATTAAATTGTGGAATTATTACACTTTAAAAACATCAACCTCGGGATAGAGAAACAAAAGGTGATGAAGGAGAAATAGCTGACGCGAGATTATTAAAATATGTTAATTTTCGTGATTTACAGATTGTACATTTCCATTTGGAATTAATTTCTACTATGACGAGGCGTTGCTTGTAAATGTTATCACAAAACAGTGAAGACAATATGACGACATGTAGTGATGGCATAACAAAGTTAGATAAGTATATCACATTAAATGTACAAAAAGCAAAGAAACATATTTTCAATAGACCGCTATGGTTCACCAAAATTAAAGAGTTGTACTATATTTAATTTTGAATCATAATTTAAATAATCTAAGCGATTCAAAATCGTTTGCTTTTAGCCGTTTAGCCGCTATAATTTCTTGGCTATTTCTTTCATATTAGGATAATTGTTTGGAAGTGAGGCGAACTTTGTGCTCGGGTGAGGCTCTTTCGCCGTTTGTCTGACTTCGCAGTTCAATCTGCGAGCGTTTGGAGTAAGACTGCACGGCCCTTCTGGGTCGCTGGCAGCCGAACATATCCCGCGTCATCATGACGAAGGACGTGTCGGCGAAAATATAGATCAAGGAATAGATGAGACAGTCAGCATTGCTGAGACACTCAGCCACAGCGATGAGGACCATGAAAGTGAGCGATTGCTGGTCCTGACTCCCAGAGAGACTGTAGCCCAAGGTGTTGGTCCTTATCTCCTTGATGACATTGACGACAAAGAGCGGCGCCTCGCAGAAGAAGTAGGTCGACCCGAGGAGAGAGATGACCAGGAGAGCTTTGCGAAACCGGCGACATGCGTTATTGGCGTTGACCAGCACCGAATGCCAACTCATGATGGACGCGATGAGAATCAGACAGAACGGAATCCAGAACTGGATCGTGATGTAGACTAGATTGTAGACGCCTAGACCGGCCTCTCTTTCCTGCCCATAGATGATGAAGTAGTAGTCGCCAGAGACCGGAGTTCGGCAGTAAAGAGTTGTGAAGGGCATCACCAACATTGGTACGACGATATTGAGTGACAGGAAAATGGTGACGATGAAAAGTAGTAGGGCGACTTGCCACACGACGGAGGGGCGAGTTACCGGCGATGTGTGATTTCGTGAGTTGATAATGTAGCAGCGAACCAGAGCCACAACGGTGATCCACCAGTTTCTCGTGGCAAAGAGGGCGTTGGAGAAGGCCTGGTGCAGGTAGCAGAGCTCTGAGTAGATCATACCAGCCGCCAAGGAGGAGAAATGAACCCCTTTGACACCCGTGGATCGATTTATCGACTGCGTGATCTGATGGAAAGCATCGGAGTACTGGTGGATGATCTCGATGATGGAGAGGAGGAAGAAGTACACCTGCAGTGTTGTGTAACTTCCCGACCTGATCATACGGCAGAAGACGAGGAGGCAGAAGGTTTTTACGAAGACGTTGACGACACAAATTGCGGTGTTGAGACGCATGAGTTGCTGGAGGCGTGAGATGTTGCTGGCGACAGAGAGAAGCTGGCTCAAGTTCACTGTGAAGTTCGATTGCGCGTCAAGGGAGATGTTAGGAGGTCGCAGTGGACAAGAAGTGCTGGTCATGTTGTATTCATCGAAGGAGAGGAAGCGAACGAGAACACCCATTGTGGAGGGGAAGAAGGGAGTTGTGAGCAATAACAACGCCAGATTGAATTAATAAGGAAATCGGATAAAGATAATTGGCCAATGGGAATGCGAGTAGCTGTTGAGTTATTTTCATAAATGAAATTCGAATTTTTGGTAGAAGGTTGAGGTAATTTTAAGTAATGTTTAATACATTGATGCACTAATGCATATTAGTATATATTAGTAAAATGTCTATGGATGTACTCATGAAATATATTTGGATCAAAGGGTCTTCAAATGGTCCATTTTATCGAAGAATTACCTAAGGATGACAATTTTAAACAAAGTTTTATATGTAATTAATATTGTTTAATAATGTTTTAAAAAATAATTCTAAAATTTTATAAAACATTATAAACAATATTAATTTACTATTTTACCAGAAGTTTATAAATATTAAATAAAGTTACCTTTTGTCTCCCCTTAATACCGGAAGTTGAGTAGACTGAAGTGTGAGTAAGAACTGCTATTCCAGACACTGCCTGCTCTACGATTTCCTCCAGACGTGCCCGGGCCTGACTTCCAGAGGAACCCGACATACCTGATAACGATGACATCATATTAATTACACGACATACCTGATAATGATGACATCACATTATTTACACAACATTATCTGTATTACAAATGAATAATATAGTGATGGCTACAAAATTAAAAGCGTGATCAAAATGATTTCACAGTTAAATTGTATAAACTACAATTTTAGACATTCTCAATAACTGTTATGATTTAAAATTAAATGGATACGTTCATTATAACAATAAATAATATTAATTAAACAGCTTATTAGTTTGTCATTATATTATCCTTCCATAACGTTAAAAGATAAAAACTATATGTATCATACAAAATTAATATTTTAAGTGTCAATCATTAAAAGGCACGTATATCAATATCAGTATCCATTTCCTTTTAATACCCATTATTAATCGTTATGACATATGATAAAATGTAAATGTAGCGATTATTACTGTCAGTTAAATTCACGAAAATACAACCATACTTTTTTCTGTTAATTTGGAAAATATGGATTAGACAGTTCACTTATTAATTTATAGTATCCAAGATGCAATTATCATTAACTTAGTTAATCACAAGTTTTATATTACTAGAAATTTAAAGGTTATTTTTCTTGCTATCTATAGACAGAGTATATTTTAAATTTGATTCGATATCATTAATGAAATCCATGAAGTAGAGTGGTTGTTGACGAAGAATGTTTTAAAAGTTTTACCTTAAGGATTTATAATATAATTTGACACGTTTTATAAAAAGGTAAATTATACGTTAAGTAGTAAAAATAAAATATCGACGTCGGTATATGCAAAAATAAAGAATTTATTTTTAAAATTTTTTTTATAACTGATATTTAAAATACAATTTGATCGTATTGCATTCAATAATGAAGTCGATTTGTTAAAATTCTATCTATAAAGAGTTTTATTTCAAATGAAACAAAACTGCGAATATAATCATCAATATAATAATCGTTACTGCAAAAATTTCGAATTATATTTATTCGTGACAGCGCTAAATGATCTTGTTATTTCCCAATAATATAGATATTGAACAATTTTATTTGGTTAGAAATTTACACAATGGAATAGTTCAATCAAATCAGTATACACCAACTCAAAAAAGAATAAATGGTAATTGATATGAAATTCAGATCTGAAACTTGTGAAGCGTTTCTGGTAGAATTGAACAAGTTACCATCCCATTAATGTATACACTCATCGACCAATACATATTTGTGGCCCTATACATGTAAACATGCATACTCCAAGTATATAATATGGTCGTCAGGAAACATTGTCCAAATTCCAAAATACTCGCAAAATATATAACTTGCATTTACATAATACTAAAGTAAATATAATTATTGTTTATATAATTTTATTTAATATATCGTGTGACTCCTTGAACTTTGATAAAAATGTATTTTATATTTTTGAAGTTTTTAAAAATTATTTTAAAATGTTTTATTTTTAATTTATAATCTATTAATTTATTAAAAACAATTTTTTTACAAAAAGATAACATTCGTTATTATTGCACACACAAAACTATGACATTCGCAATTATTGCACAGACAAAACGATAACATTCGCAAAAATTGCACAGACAAAACGATAACATTCGCAATTATTGCACAGACAAAACGATAACGTTCGCAATTATTGCACAGACAAAACGATAACGTTCGCAATTATTGCACAGACAAAACGATAAAATTCCCAATTATTGCACAGACAAAAACGATAACATTCGCAATTATTGCACAGACAAAACGATAACATTCGCAATTATTGCACAGACAAAACGATAACATTCGCAATTATTGCACAGACAAAACGATAACAT
>JAUZNC010056564.1:0-14223 GCA_034780395.1 Vannuccia rotundouncinata | reverse complement strand
ACTATGCTTCTGTAGTGTTTATACAGCTATACTGTTGTCTCTCAATGTTATAACTATGCTTCTGTAGTGTTTATACGAGTATAGTTATTAAAATAATATTAATTAATTAATTCAAATGAAATTACCTTTGTGAACTAATAAATGAGGACGCAAATTGTTTTCTGTCAAAATTGTTCGCATGGCACCTGGAGGAGTGAAGACAATATCTGGACTGATGGTGAAACCTATTTTTTCTAGTTTTTGTAATAGCTGATCACGAGTAATCTGGCTTTCATTTGTGACGAGACGAAATGGTATTTTATTAAAGAGAAGTCTGTAATCAAATAGAATAGATTACAACTTTATTAAATCTAATATACAAAAAAAGTTGGATGTTGTAAATGGAAATGGAAATTTATAACAAATGAATTACAATATAATAATTATTTGTTGGCGAGGGTTAGATTAGTATTACATAGTTATTTCTTTTAAATAATATGTTTATAATCTGAATACTTCTCTTTTACTGTTAAATAGAAATATTACAATGGTTAATAATAAATTTCATTCAGTTTTTAAATTCTCAAAATAAAATATAAATTAAAAGAGTAATATAAATATTAATAAAATAAAACAATTGATTCTCAGATTATTGATAAGTAAATTTTCTCCCATGTTTCATTGTATTACATAAAAAATCACATGAAAATAGTACTTAACTAGTGCATTTATAATTTATTAACTTTTATGTTAATAGAATAACAATATTAAATATAATGGGATTTTTGGTTAACTAATAACAGATATGATTCAAGATAATTTGTTTTGAAGCTACCAATTTTTTGGGGAGGTTTGAAAGGAAAATTGCAACCTGCCTATCTATAAATTAAAAAAATAACATTTCAATTTTCAAAACAAATATATACAAACTGAACAACCTGAAAAGGACTCCAATAAATTTTAATTTTGAGAGGCAATTTATGGTGAAACTTAGGACAATGTTAGACAAATGTGTGTTAACAGCTTTAAAACAATTACAGATCAGAAAGTCTGAACAAAAAAAAGATATAATTTGCATGTTTAAGGACTATTAAGCAAAGATGGTCTTATTAGCATTAGAGATATTTTTAGAACATTTTCAAAAATCACAAAATCTCTCATTCCAACACTTGGTACATCCCCAATATTGATGACTTTGTCTTGACAGAAAGGATACACAAAGTTAATTGTCTTTCCTTCTTTGTTCTACTTTCAAATTTTGGAATTTCACAATAACCCACTATCCAACTTGAGGATGTTTAGTTTCTAGGTTTTCAGTATCCCTTTACAAGTGAACCACATTTATACCATCCATCTTCACTCTCAGATGAATTACCAGAAGATTCTGTCTCAATACGTTTTTGTTTGGTTGAGGTTCCAATAAGTTAGTACCAGAAATGTATTCTGCAGTGATACCTTTTCGCACTTGCATTTTCTTGTGTAGCATTCTGTCAGAATTTCTATTACAGCTTGTGAAACCTGTTCCACATTTTGATCTTGCTCATGACTGACATTTCCTTGATCTGGAAGTTAACATAAAACCTTATTTCTGTTTAGTGGTACAACACTGATTGTACAAAAAGACAAATTTCAGGTTTGATTCCAATTTGATGAGTAATTTCTCTCTCAGTGTCTTCATGATACCAGGAAAATCTTGTTTGGCAAATGTTGCTGCTTTTCTTCCAAATATTAGATTCCAATCATTTAAAACACATGAACTCCACATTTTCTTCAGCGGTGCATTAAATGCTTCATTGAGTGACTGCATCCTGTGCACAGCCTTTGGGGGCAAACAGACAAATGCAACGCCTAGTTCATTAAATAATTTTTTGTAATATATACTTAAAAATTTGTTACGTTATGAGTAATTATTTTTAATTATCATGTTTGCTAGTACCAGAAATAAATAAAATGCAAAAAATATTGCATATCTTGAAAGAAATGACAATTATAAATTTAGCTTTTTATCTCAAGTTACCACAGGTTCCAAGTAACTTGACCATATATAAAATGCAAGCTCATTTAAAAATAGAATAGTGCATTTCAAGAATCAATAATTGTTATTAAAAATATATATTAAATGTATTAAAGAAATAAAAAATTTTGCCAGTGACATAGTTTGACAGTGTAAATTGCAAATTTGTGCACCTACTTAATTAAATCTATAGCTTAGCAACATTAAATATGTTTTAATTAATTTAATTTAAATTAATTAGTTAAATAAAGTTTTTTATGGTCATGTCCACAATTTTTAATGAAATTTTTAACATTTATATTATTTATAAATAGCTTATTTTATCAATCTGTGATTACTATTAATATGCTCTGCACAATTGATTTAATAAAATTTCTAAAAAATTATTTGAATTATTTTTAAACAAATTTATATAAAAATCTAAATAATATACAAGCGCTTTAATATAATAAAACAATAATAATAAAAAAAAAATTCTTAATTCAATATAAAGCAGTTGAATTCTCAACAGTGATGTGTAAATTATTTAATAATACAAATTCTATAAAAACAAGCTAAACAAAAATATATATTTCAGTTATTATTTCTAATAGAAATATTATTTTTTAATTCAGTATAAAGCAGTTTATTGAATTTTATAAAATCAATTGGTAATTTGCCCAGTGCATATAAGTAATAAGCACAGATTGGCAAAATGCACCCAACATACCCAACTTATATGTCATTTATTTACTCCTAAATCATATTTTTCATTAAATATATATCATGGATATGTATTAACAAATTGTATGGAGTGCATTGAAAATTAAATAACTAAAAAAATTCATAATTTATGTCACCAAACTTTAGGTTTGACAATAAGTAAATATATTATTTTAGGATAAAAAAATATAAATAATTCATTAAATAATAATAATTAAATAATTCATTATTATTTGGTTAAAAATTGCATTTTATTGCTTATATATGATTAATTTCAATGCAGTGTCTACATCCATGACCTGTCAGTAATTGAGGCTCTAGGGCTACATCCATGACCTAACTTTTATAAATTGTACTATACTTGTAGTAATATATTTAATTATCTTGTCTAAATATTTTTTAATATTTATATATATGATGTTGTTGTCTATTTTTAGATCAAGTGAGCTGAATCAATATATTGTGCTACTGATTTTCTTCTGTTACTAGGAAGTTATTATATATCCAAATTATTTAGTTGTTCTTAATAGATCAGTAATAAAAAAGGAGATCTTTTTAATACCCTTGAGGAGCTTGAGATTGCTGTATGGCAATACCAAGAGAAGGAGCAGATTGTCCAACACAAAAATGATTGCAAAACAATTGAGATGATAAGGCTTGTGTTGTAAGGGGCTGTCCATAAAATATGTGACGCCTGAGAGGGGGGAGGGGGTTCTGAAAATGTCACAGACCATCATAGGGGGAGGGGGGTAGTTAGTGCAGCATCATGTGATGGTGAAAAAAATAGTGAGAGTGAACACTCTATGTATTTTACTTGTACAAGTTTTATTACTATCTGATTAATTAAGATTTTATATTTCTGTGCATAATATATGTTTCAAAGTGTTAGAGGGCTGTGTGCTGGAGTTTAGTATTAACAGGTTATAAGGTACTTTAATTTTATTATGGATTAAATTTCATTTTCTCATAAATAATTAAAATTGTCATATTGCAAGTTTTATCAAAATATTGATTTATATGTATTTATGGTAGGGGGGGGATTGACCAGCATCACATATTTATTTAGGGGGGTATGCAAAATTTTTACAAAGCATTTCAAGGGGGGGTTTGAAAATGTAAAAAATAGTGTCACATATTTTATGGACAGCCCCTAAAGAGGCATCTGAAATTGAGTTTAAAATGTACAGGTAAGTTCATTTTTTATGTATACTTATGTAATAAAGTGTTTCAATATTATATTTATGATTATAATTGTACATTGATTAATGTATTGGAATGTAATTGGGACTATAAGGAGATATTGTAAAATATTTTGTTATGTTGGAGTATAAGCCACACCCCAACTACACATGTATTGTATGTTTCATTTCAGGTTGAAATTTTGTTGTTTTCATGGGGGCTATGATAATTACAAGTCTTTTAATGTTAGATAATTGACATCTTTAATAATTAGGACAAACATATGTTTAAAACATATTTGTTTTAATCATATACAATTATTTAGTCTTACTCTTATACTGATTGGCTATATTATCTGTTTATTACGGCACCTATCAGAAAAAATGTCCATTTTTAGGATAGGCTCCCCCATTAGCATTCCTGAAGTTGACTTTGCTCATCACAGCAAGGAGATCATTTATTGTGTGGTCATGTCAATCTTGTACTGAGGCCATATGTTTTGTGCAATGTGTTGTATGTAACTGTTGTCTCTATTGGTTTTATTTTCACAGTGTTGGGATAGGTGTTGTGCTTAAGAAAAGCTGTTTTTGTTTTGCCCTAACAGTAAGTGGTAAATCTGTGTCCCATACATGCATTCATTCATTTGAACCATACAAATATTTTACCTTGTCAACTAGACAATAGATGAGTGAGAGCCTAGCCTTAAAAAATGCATGTTATACTGTAAAATTCTCTACTATTACTATACAAATTATATCTACTATTGCAATGTTCATATTTAAGACTTTATATATAATGAATTTATTATTATATTCTATACAGTACATAATTTTTTTTCAGGAAATTATGAGTGTTTATTTAATTAACTAGTTTAGCTCATTATTTTGGTTGTATTTTATGTAAATATATGATACAAGTCTATATATATTTATTTTTGGCTTAGTCTACTTTACAAACATAACAGAATTATAGACAATGACATCATATATATATATAAATATTTTTTTAAATATTTAGACTGATATATAATCAATAAACAAGATATCCAAAACAAAATTTTCTTGCTAAATTAAAATAAGTTAACATTATAGTTTAGGGAAACTTTTTCAACTGAATAATGGCACCTTTATAAGCAAATATAAAAATTAAATAAATACCATTAGTGTCTTGCTCCCCAAATTTTTATTGATTTATAAAAGTTAGGTTGTGGATGTAGTCCTAGAGGAATTAGAGTCAACTTGAAAATGTGTTAGTCATCTCATAAACATATAAAGGGAATTATGTCTTAATCCTTCTATACAAATTAAATTATAATAAAAATCATTTTGGGATCTTGTTATAAATATTTAATATGGCTTAATCCTTCAGGCGCTCACATGAGGTGGAATCTTATGAAGCTCTATAGATATAGTATTATATTATAAATTTATCATCATCTTGAGTTTAAAGCTATTTTAACAATGTTTTATATATAGTCTTTATAAGGGATATAAGTATCATGTCTTTTAAATCTTACTTCAAAATTATGGAAGAACTGCATTTCTTTGTAAAGTTCACATACTCAGACAAAAATTTTATGATGATTGATTTATGTGATTTAATAACATTGATATCTAAAAAGTAATGTTTCTTGAAAACTCCTATTAATATTAAAATGCTTATATATACATAATTTTAATTTTTAAATAAATTTGTTTAAAAATGATTGAAATATTTTTTTTTAATTTTATTGAATTTGCTAATTATAGTTTCATACAAGATTTGTATAAGATATTTACAAAACTCATATTTAATATAGACGTTTATGACATTTATAAGACTCATATAGACGTTCATGAGTTGACTTGTTTATGACTTGACCTGATTCTTTCTAGAGCTTCAATTACTGACAGGTCATGGATGTAGACACTGTCTAATTTCAAATTCTTTAATCTTGATATTGTCAAACTATTTTTAACATATTGTAAGCATGGATTAATCATTTTTCAAACTATATATAAAATATAATTTAAGTTGAATACAGTTTTATTGATCAGTAAAACTGCAATATTTATTAAATCTTTATTCATGGAATTTCTTTTATACAAGTAAATTATTATTATAATAATATTACTTAAATACATTATTTGTCATAAACTTAAACCTTATTATTTTTAAATATTCTTTATTTTACGCGTTTTATTTTGACATATTTGCTAAAACTAAACTTAATTTAAAAGAAATTTAGAGTGATTTAATTTAAAAATTACATGTTATCTGCTTACTAAAATTTGTTTTTGTTTCCTATATAGTGAAAACTTATAGTAATGCTAAATGACATGTAAAGTTAACATGTGCTGCATATAAGATAAGTGCAATTAAAGGTTAAAAATTATGAAATTAAAATAATACATAAAGCATACTTATCAACAGCTTCTTTTGATCCATCAATTGAAAAAGCTCCATTACCAGCTGTACCGTCAGAATCCATTAAAACACCACTAATATCAAGACAAAATCCTTTTATTGTAGACCACATAATTTTTATTTATAGTCGGTTAAAAACTAACAGAAATTGTTTTATTAATGAGAAAATATTATCTTTTACGATATAAAATGAAGGGTTATTAATGTAGATTAATAATAAAACAGACTGATACGTATTGTTAATAATTTTTATACAAAGATTCGATTATTATTATGAAAAAAACAAAATTTGATTTGATATTAATTTTAAATAACAAATGTTTTTTTTAATTAATATATCCATTTATATCCCTTAAACATTTAAAAATTAAAATTAAATTTTAAGTATGATTCGAGTCTTGCTCTTATATTATTAATTAGTGATTAGTTCATTTAAAAACTTCTAAAGCAGGTGATATTATCTAAATTTGTAAATATGTTCAATTTTTTGTTTGCTTTTATGTATATATAATTTAAGAGCTGACACAAACAAGTAATCTTTTTAAATATTATTAGGCATAAAATATGTGCATTATTTGTTTATACAGGTATTAAATATTGAGTTTTTAAAGTGTTTTTCGTGACTTTACAGTGCGTTTTTTGTGAAACTGGAATTTCATGAGTTGTTTAGTGCTGAAACTAGAGTTTTTCATTAAACTCCAGAATCACAAAAAATACATGGAAAAGGGCATAGTGTTGACCCTAAAAACTCGGAAAAGTATATGTAGTTATAGCAATGTAGTTTTGAATGTTCAGGGATTAATTACATGAACAATTTGTAGTGGTTGGTGCTTTTTAAATTACTAGTTTGATATAAAATACTATAGAGTTTTTGCTGAATATAATTTAAACTTGACTTTTAATCATTGACATATATATTATTTATCTAGACTGGCTAACTAATCGAAAACGTCCAGAACGCATTTCAATTACATACGGTATTATTTTCGTTTTAAAGAGGGAATTCAATCAGTATTGTATAATTTAAAATGCTTAATTTATAATACATATTGATTCAAATTCCCTTTTTTAAAACCAAAAAATATTACGTATAATATATAAATGAAATGCATTAATAACAGTCTCCCATGAATTTCGTTTTGATTATCGATATTGAATATTGGTAAATTTGCTGGTCTAGATAATATTTGTCATTGATTGTAACCCATTATTTTGCTCAAAATATGATGATAAAAGTAAAAAAAATCAAACGTATAAATGTGACAAGTTTATATAATTATAATTAAGGGTCATACCCAACTTTTACAGGGATACAATTTTGTCACCAAACAATTAAATAATCGGAAATATCACAATTCTTTTTAAGAAAGCAGCAATTCTATAATAAATTTCCTTTTAACCGCTATCTATTAGATATTTGTAAAACTAACAGAACTAGCCACCTAGAGTTAAATAATCTGAGCTTGAATAATCATAGACTATAATATAAACTAAATAAAAAGGCTATAAATTGTTAAAACACAAAATATTGCTATAATAATAATAATGATAATAGTAATTTTATTACCATCTTTAGTTTTCTGTTTTTAAAATATTGTAATAGGTATAGTACCTACGTTTCATAGGAGGCAAAAAAGTGGCTGCAACGATTTATTGGAAATCAGGTAGCTAATAAGTAGCAGTAACATTTTATAGGTGGCTTTCAGGTGGCCAATAGGTAGCAGTAACGTTTATAGGTGGCTATCAGGTAGCCAATAGGTAGCAGTAACGTTTTATAGGTGGCTATCATGTAGCCAACAGGTAGCAGTACCGTTTTATTGGTGGCTATCAGGTAGCTGCTACGTTCCCTAGGTGGAAATCACGTAGCAGATACGTTTCATAGCAATCAAGTTTCTTTTTACGTGGCAGCTACGTATCCCAGTGAGCCATTTCTACCTTGCATCTACGTTGTTTCTCCACGTGGATGCTACGTAGCAGCTAAGTAAATTGTTTGTTGGGAAAATCGTAAAAACGAAACTTTACCTATAGATAATTTCAAAACTACAGCTAAAATCGATCTATAAATATCCCTTCATATATCCAATTGATATTTTATAATTACTGTCCATATTTTTATTGTTAAATTAGTGGAATCCACCTATTACAGGCGATTTATACGTTATAAGCAAGCCTATAATTAGATACATTTGGGACCAACAAAAACCAAATTTATGTATAAACAAAAATGGGATTGGAAAAGTATAGATTATAAGTGGACCTATAAAATTTTAAGCAGGTACATATAAATAAGTGCGTTCCACTGTACACATAAATAAATATTGTGATAATATTTTTTTTATTTGCTTCTTATTTCCTATGAACAGGAAATGCTTAATACATGTAAGTTCACTTATAATTAAAAATCATACATCAATAGGGTATCACTGGGCCGATTCTAGTTCAAGATTATTCATTTGAATGATTTAATGTACACAACTTTTCATCAAATAGGAAATGTCGATTACATAATTAAAGAAAACATAAAAGCATTTTTAGGTAAAAATTTAGTTTATTTTTTCTACAGAAAATTGTATAATATGTAACCACTAATTTCTAAAATGAATGTTTTACACTGGGCGGTATCTCTGGAGTATCTCTGAAAAGAAAGAACAAATCATTACAATAAGCAATACAAATAGTAGATCATTAATAACTTAGTCAAAGAAATAAAAAAATGTAAAATGAAAACAAATGGAGTTTAAAATGGTAGAGCATGTATATATATATATAGATAAAATACAAATATGTATATCTACATACAATAAAAGTTTGTCATTATTGCATAACACTTTCACCTCAAAAAGTACCTTTAATTAATTTACAAAATAACAAATATTGTTGACAGTTTTCAACAAAAATACATGGGATTTCCTAACATTGATTCTATGCCATATATAGTGATTGGCTAATGGTAATCAAAGAGTGATACATTTTTATTAAAAAAAAACATTAATTTCTAATTTATCTTAATTTTATAGATAAACACACAGCCCACATTTTCATATTATATAATTTAACAAACTAAATTGTACTTATGGTGTAATAATTGTTTTTTTACTTATAAATATCTACAAATCGTTTTCACATAATTGTCATATATAATTATTTAAAAATCCAAATTGGACAATAATTATTTTATACCGTCCTCTAACCAAAATTTTAATACAATTCAATAAAAATTGTACAACCTTAATTGTTCATGGTTAATGAAAGATGAAGTTTCATCACTTTTTATAATATTATTTGAAATTGTGTTGACAAAATTGATCCAATGGGATGGATTGGTTGGTGTGGATTTTTTTAACAACTAATGTTTTAACAACAAATAATGTAAATGACTCCTAAGGACTGTATTTGCAAGGGGTATCATTTAAGACAACATCTATGTCTCAAACCAACTCCTAGACTGTTGGTTTTTGAGTATAGCTAATATTGAGCTGAGGTATTTTGTCATCTAGTTAGTTTGGGTGCAGAATGAAAAGTCATAAATTAAGATAGTTGCACTTCTTTTATCATAAATTAAAAAATTCATACTTAAATAATAGTATTTTAAAAATCGTAGTTAAGAAATCGTTATTTAATAAGTCAAAAAATTTTAAAGTTGTCAAATAATATATGTACACTGATTGTGAACAATTTGTGAAATATTTTCGTTTTTAACACTTCAATCACATCTAATTATAATACAACACCTATATGGCTAAGTAACAGTATTCACAAAATGGTGTTAATAAAAATCAAGCCATATAACACCAACTAAATTTATGTTAAATCATTTGCTCATGGCTTATATTTTAAGAATTTTCAAAAGCATACAGGCTGTCATCAATAATTTTTGCTTAAAAAAAAGATTACCTGAAACCAGATTTTTGCTATGGTATTTTATTCTGTGATTAATATTTATCAAGTATTTCTATTGTCAGACTAAAAACATATTTCTAAACATACATATCCATATTTACCTAACTATTTTATAATAAATGCATTATAATTAAATTATTATTTTTAAATACAACTTTTCAAATATGACATTTTGAAGAAGAATTTTCATATGACTTTTGATATAACAATATATTATCATTATAACAAATGTACAAATAAATACTATATAAATTCCATTTTCTCAATAGGTAACTTCTCTTGCATCTGTTGCATTCATATATGGCTCTTAAATCATTTTACATCTGAGAATATTTCTGACAGTCATGCATTCCTAAACTAATCCATTAATATTATCAATAGATGAGATAAGTAAAAAAAATAGATTAGTATGCATTTCCTCAATACAAAGGCAATAACTTTCACTATTTGATTATAAAGACAATTTAATTTATAACATTATTATGTCACAGCATGGTAATCTTATTTATGAGTTTCCTTAACTGACACGTTAATTTTAAAAACATAAATCTTTAATTTTGTAAATGATTGTTTCCAATTTTTTTCATATGTAATTGAGTTGTAGTATATTTATTTCAATGGACAGTTTGCAAATGGGCCAAATTTGCACTCCATCACTAACATATATATGTGTTGTATTGTAAGTGAATTTGTCAAGTTTGTGAACAGTACATACCAACAATGAAAAATTAAAATGGTACAAATGGTTCACAAACTTTTCACATAAATATGCACACTATCATGAATGTATATTAGTTATTTATGCAGAAAAAGTCTAAGAAAATAAACCAAGACAAATATTTTTTTGAGTATACAGTAAACATAGAACAATGCAATAGAATACAGTCAATATATGGACAACAATAATTAGTTGGTATAGTATATAAATATTATTTTTTTAAATTTGTTGTTGGTATATACATACCTCCTGGTTGAAAACCACATAAATTAACTTCTAGTACATAACATGTATTATTTATAATTTTTATTAATTTATTTTACATCAAACCTACATGCATGGCAGCCATGAGTGAATACTAAAATAGTGGACTCCTGGCAGCCAACAATATTTTTAAATTTTATCATAAAAATTTTATCTTGATTTTTTCTAATATTCAGGCCTCTCACAGGTAAAAACCTTTATTTTTTTAGGATTTAAGGACATTTTTTGATAAAATTTTAGGACAAAAATAAATGCAAATGTGTATAATACAATATTTATTAGTGTAGATATATAATTTCCTTAGTACATGATCAATAAAATTTGAGATTATATCCAATAGATAGTATTTATAAAGTGTGATATAGTTATGTAACTAAAGTTTGTTTTCAAAATAACTCATTTTTGTACAACAGCTTTACATTTATTTCTGCAATCTTCAATTTCTTGAGTGAACTTTCTTATCCTTTCAATTCCCATCTCTATCATTGAACCAGCTTCTCTCACCTTATCAGTATTTAAAGGTTTCAACAACAATGCAGTTTGCAACTTATGGTTGCCCTCATTTATTGCTGCTTCAGCAACCAAAAGTCCAAGCTCTTTTTATTTAATTTTGTCATCAATAGCTTGATTCTGGTTGGATTCTTTGTTTATCTTGGCATTCTCCTTAGTAGCTTTTTCTCTTGCTCTTCAATTTGTTTCTTGGCTTCCAAATCAGCATAATATCCTATTTATGCCTGTGAGACTGAATCAGGCCTTACAAGGGTAAAAACCTTTATTTTTTTAGGATTTTTAGGACAAGTGGGAGGCCTGAATACTATATAATATAAACTAAAAATTAGGATTAAATAGATAATCCAATCATATTGTTAAATATTTTTTTCTTAATAGGCATCTTAAGATTTGAGTTATTCTGAAAGTTTTTTTTCCTCAATGAGCATATCTCAATGTTTGTTTATATAATGTGAGTTTGTAGTACTGTCAGCATAAAAATTGTTATCATACAAATTTTAGTATATATAATCAAGTACATTAGTGAATAATAATAACTGTTATTCAATAGCCACTAGGCTGCATTTTATGTAGCCAAACAAGGATATATCTGGCATATATTATATACCTAACCTTATCTTTCCCTAGTTAAATCTGAGTAAAATTGATAAATATCCAGAGTACAATTATCATGGAATGCAGTGTGGAATAGCCATACTGTATAACAATAGCAAGTACATTAAATGAAAACATACCTTAATTTTCTTGCATAGCCAATTGAATTGGATCTTTATATTCTGCAATAAAAGATTTATAATAGCTAGGATAAACTTTGACACATCCCATTAATTCACGGTGAACTTTTTCAAATAAATTTCTGTTTTCAGCTTTATCAAAAGCATCATCATCCTTAAGAAACGTGTCCACATTTTGCATAAATTGACGAAAGAAAAATCCACATGGTCCAGTAACATAACTTGCAACACAAGAACAGTGCCAGTTAAATTTTCCATTTGGCATTTTAAATCCAGGTTTACTAAATTGTTTGTCTATATCATAATAATCTTGAAGTTGTAGCTGAGGTACAGCTTGTTCTTTAGAAAGGAAATGAACATTTTGATGTGGTCGCAAAACTTGTTTAGCCATTGAGGCTTTTTCAATAATGCCGCATATAATGAATGTTAAATTTAAACAAACTTTATTTTTTACAGTATATATTCAAAAATATTAATATTCATTTAAAATAATTAAGTCTAAATAATCTAATCTGTAATCAATAAATATATTATAAAGAATTATTAACATTATTCGACAATTTTTTCTAATTTATTTCACTTGTAATAGTATACACTTTGACCGATAATTTGTTTTTATATATTATTTTAACAAATTATGCCCATATATTCTGAATTGATTCCCAAACTGATCTTAGAGTCTTTTAATTTGCATTATAAGAATTATAAAAAATTTACTATTACACTATAATAAGTTATATATATACAATGGTATAGGTAAAGGACAATAGAAACAATCTAAATAATACACTAAAAACGATATTTGAATAAATTTTAATAATTAGCTTTTGAATATAAAAGCATATATTAATGTTTTTTAATTTATGTAAATTATAATGGCATTTTCCTATATACGGATTAATTGCTTGTACAAATTTATATGGACAGCCGAGTTATATATAGAACAATTAATATATACAGTTTACACTTTTCGAGACATTTAATTCGAGAATATAATATATATATTTAAAGAACACAGATAACCATGATGATGAATGATGAGTAGCGTCTCATACTGCGGGAGGAAGGTTCTATACTATAGTACGTTCCCCCACGCAAATTTTAAGTTTTTTAAATTAACATATTACGTAATTTGCAAATGACCAAACAATTAATAATCCTGAAAATATAATTATCATCATTTAAACCCGCCATTACCAACTTATTATAAAGCAACTAATTTGGTGCTTCCGAAATGATATGCTTGCATTGACCATTATTTTAAGTGGGTATCTTAGTGTAGATATAATGTCTTCTTTATCTTTGCGAGCCACCCATTCTTAGATTCCTTGCTCCGCGGCTTATGTAGATTACCAATATATATTATTATATATATTTCGCATTACACCGAGTCCACAAGCTATTCGTTTTTTGTGAAATTAGAGTTTCATTAATTATTTAGTGCTAGAAATGGAGTTTTGTTCGTGGAACTCCAGGATCACAAAAAAGTTACGACAAAAGGCGCATAGCTTGTTGACGCAGGGTAATAATTGCACAAAAACAGAATATCCTACTATACCTATACAATTCCCAATATTCCCAAAGTAGACTGTATATAGTAGGATATTATGTTATGTGTACGATTTCATTCGTATTTGTTATTCTGCAAACAAGAAATTATTGGCGATACATTTATAGAACTAAAAACATATTGTAATCCTCACATGCGCATATATTAAACACTTGTGCAGTTTTTAGCTAGTACAGTGGTGTGAATATTTAACTGGCCACCCCCTTAAATATGCTTATTTCTAGGTATTTTTAACCAAATCGATTTC
>JAUZNC010056563.1:0-52887 GCA_034780395.1 Vannuccia rotundouncinata | reverse complement strand
CACGCGATGCAACATATTTTAGTATAGAAATATTTTAGATGTCCAATCTAGTTCTATATATAATATACAATATCTATAGTAAATAGATAATATTTTTATTACCAAGTTAATTACGATATCAATGATTTTACCTTATAGCTGTATATAAGGAATCTGACATGTCTATATAGTATTGTTAGTCTATGGATTATGCATTTTTGGCACGGTTTTACTGTGTCACATAAATTTGGTTTATATTACTATATAGATTGTTATTTCAAACAAAATAGAATATTTTAGTTCTATAAATATTATCTATAGTTTTACTCATTAATTTATTTTCGAAGTTTTCTAATCCTAATATTCATATATAAATGTACAATTACAATTTGGATTTAATTGATCTGTTAAAATAAATTGTTCTCTATAAGTCTTCATTGCACTTGGAATAACGCATGACTATACACAAAACAGCTGCTTTAGTTATTTCTCTGTTGGTACTACTGTTCATCTTTGCAAGCTTGCTCGTAATTTGTTCAGTCTACAACCTTATACTGACCCTAAAAAGCCACCATTCTTCTAAGAAAACCCTCAAAACAAGAAGAAATGTTAGAAATACAAATTTTGGCGTCAGACCAAAGAAATCCGTACCGCTTTGTGGACCACAAGTCGATTTGACGTTTATTAAAGAAGATATCGAATTTGATAGAGCTGAAAATACTAACAGAAATCAATTCACAAATTCAGAAACGGACAGTATACTAACCAATTCCACATATTCTGAAATCATGTCCAATGATTCTGTGAGAGAAGTAAATTTAAATAACCTTGGAGAACAGAGGAACTATGAAACCGGGCCTTATTTAGACAGCTTTAGCGACGAAGACGGATTTTCGATTTTTAGCTGTGAGCTTTCTGAAATGCCCAACAGACAATTATACTATCCTTAAGCTAATTTCAACTATAATAGAAACTCTAGAAAGATCTTTAATTTATCATGCTATGTGGTTTTTCTTCAAATTCTATTGTAAGTATAATATATTTTAAGAAATGAATAGAAAACAATGAATTTACAGAAATATTAATTAAGGATAAAATAGGAATGTACTTTATTAGATTTATTGTGATTTTATTTTATAGAAATGTTTAGATTATCTATAAACATAAATGTAAGAATACAAATAAAGTTGTTGTAAAAATTACAGTTTTATAACATTTTTGAAGAAGAGTATATTTTGTCTTATATGTGTTCGAGTTACGGAATGTTTTAAGGATACATGTTTCAATCATTGCGCATATGTCGGCTTGTTTAAACACAACACTTACCAAAACCTTTTCTAGTTTTAAAATGTTGGTTTATCATTAAAGATTAATTTTAAAAAGGCTACAATAAAACTATAATTTGTTGATTTTAAAACATATTAAATAAATACAAATTTTACTTTATAGAAAAATATTATTATGAACTAGAAATACAAAAAATAGGCACTATTTTTAAATACAATAGAAAAAAACAGTTTGGGGGTGTGATACGTTCATTGGAAACGAAATTAAGACGAAACGATACCACCCAAATTTGAAAAGTTGATTGCTATTTGTTCACGTTATTGTAAACTTTCAGAAGTTCTTTGGTAATAAACCTTTGGCATTTAAATGGCATTTTAAAAAAGGTGGAAAGCGGAGAATGTAGAATCTTTGCAGAGAATAATTTAACTTAAGTGGAAAATAATGAAGTAATTCACATGATAATGAAATAAAATTATGAGCAAATAATACTGATTCTTTCAAATCTGCTTTTCTCACATATAATGAAGTCGCGTTATGATGATTCGATAAATTATTCTCTCGAAATATATAATTTTATCAATTGAACATTTTAATTGAAATCAATGAAAAAAAATAATTTGAGAAAAAATCAAACAACTCAAATAAAATACAAATACTAAATGTTAATAATATTTTCTCCAGATTACTATATATTACGTTTTAAATTAAGAATTTTTATTTTGATATATTTAAAAAATATATTTTTTTGTGCATAGTTTACCATAATATTTTCCATCCTAATTTTACTTCAGTCTTAGAAACTTTAGAATTCGAAAACAGTAATTCAAAAATGCACTTAGATATTATAAGGTAATATATTTGCTTATATTATAAAAACATATTTTTCAATTCTCAAATGACAAAGTTGATATATAAAGAAATAACCATTTTACGTGAATACCATCGATTGCATACATAATTAGTTATATTGAAGTTATGCGGGTCATTTTCCACGTTCAAAATACCCGATTAGGCAATTTACAAAAAATAGACATAGATAGTCGTGATTTTGGTTTGCGTAGTTAAAAGTGGATCACTTGTTAATCTTCACTTAAATCAAATGATGGGACAAACGACGCAGTCAGAATTCTCTTTGGTCTCAAATTATTTTTGAGCTTTCGTGGTTCATTATCTTTTGACGATTTTATAATTTGGTTTAATCTCGATATTTCCAAATTAAAAGATTTTTCTACAAAATTGAGAGGAATTACGGTTTCATTCTTTTGAAAATCGCCAGCTAAGCATTTCTTCTCTCTTGTTAAATGAATTTGTTGTTCTTGTTTTACATCGCCTCCTCTAACTTTTTCGTCCTTAGCGCGTAGAATGGAGTCGGAATATTCTTTCTTGGCTTTGTACTTGAAGACTACTGCTACCGTAATCAGAGTAATGAGTGTAAAACTAGAACCACCAGCTATAGCCAAATATAGAGGGCTGAAAATGTCCAATATCGTCATCGAGTATATTATGTAGCCCCGTTAATGTCTATATTGTGCAGAAAACAGGTAGAAGTTGTTAAGTTTATAAATTTAAATAATATTATAGATTAATTACTACTTACCATAGTTAAAATAAAAGTCTTTAATACGTCAATGATTACCTAATAATTTATGTCTATGAGATAATTGAGCCCATAGATATTCAATATATTGTGAATTCGGTTTATTATGTTCATATGTATGTATTTTTTTATGATTTAACCATATACGAAATAAAACACTTAGTGTAATTATCGCTTGACTATATTGTGGGTAATATGAAGTTAAATATGGGCAATTAAATCAGAATTTGTATCATAGATATATAGTTAGCTAAATGCTTACATTAAATAATAATGACTAGTGGGGTGTAGATTTTTCTTCTTTTAGTTTTAGTTTGTTGTGATCTTGTTAAAATTGCGAATTTGTTGGTCCAAATATCATTGAAATCTGTTTAAAACTAACAAACTAATAACCAAAACTAAACAATAATACAAAATAACCAATAACTAATTGTATACTCAAGATCCCATTTATAAATAACGAAAATTCCACAGAAATTGAAAATTGATAAAAAAAATTAATTAGCAGAGATTTAGGCTGGAACACTTTATCAAAATAATTTCATCTTTTGATGATTAAAGTAATTATTATCTCATTACAAAATACAAATAATTATATAATCATTACTATTAAATATAAGCATTTTGCTAATTTAGCTAAATATACGATACCAAATTTAATTTAAATGATTTGAATTCTATATATTATGATAATACCTTATAATTAATATTTAAAACTTTAACGTGAACTTTACTGTCGAAAATTTATTTAATTATGAAGTTGATAATCAAATATAATTATTATTTTTGTTGTTAATTATTTAGTGTAATGTATATGCGGGAATAAACAACTGATAAACTATAAGTATAGGCATTCTCCGAAGGATTAATTTTATACTGAATAGGAATAGTCAGATATCTATGGTTTGTATATAGAAATAGTCAGATATCTATGGTTTGTATATAGGAATAGACTATTATCTATGGTTTGTATATAGAAATAGTCAGATATCTATGGTTGTATATAGGAATATTCAGATATCTATGGTTTGTATTTAGAAATAGTCAGATATCTATGGTTTGTATATAGGAATAGTCAGATATCTATGGTTTGTATATAGGAATAGTCAGATATATATGGTTTGTATATAGGAATAGTCAGATATCTATGGTTTGTATATAGGAATAGTCAGATATCTATGGTTTGTATATATGTATAGTCAGATATCTATGGTTTGTATATATGTATAGTCAGATATCTATGGTTTGTATATATGTATAGTCAGATATCTATGGTTTGTATATAGGTAGTCAGGGACTCAGATATATATCCATGGTTTGTATATAGGTATAGTCAGATATCTATGGTTTGTATATAGGTAGTCAGGGACTCAGATATATATCTATAGTTTGTATATTGATGGATTGTTTAAAAAAGATATAGATATTTAGTGACAAATCAGACACCTTATTTTCATAAATATTTTCATATTTTAAACATTATAATTGTCATTTTTTTTAATTATCCAATTATATTAAAACGTTATAAAATTACCTATAAGTATCGATTTTATAATAACAATGATATAAAAACAGTTGATATTGGAATTATTCTTTATAGAATATTATACACTAAGTCACATACAAAACAGCGTCGAAAATCAATATATCAAAATATAAAAAATGTGCGAACCATATAGACATTACAAACTATATAACTACAAAGTATAGATATATAATGTCTATGGTACGAACATTGATAAACTTAGAAATATACTATCCATTCCATAGACTAACAACATTTTTAGTCTATTATCCATTCCCGTAATTATTTGTCCGTTTTTCTTTTAATTCTGCTTTACACAGTTTTTATTTTAGATTTACAATTTTAAATATTATAAAATTTTATAATTTTTTACGCTCTATTAATTTTTGAATTTAAAAATCTTTTTATAAAACTTCTCAATTTATAAGTATATACCATAGACATTATATTTAATTATATCCTATCGAATTCTACCATACGGGTGCGAAAACATTTATTATTTAACTTTAGAAATAATTAAAATATATATACATTGATATACGAGTTTTATTATAGTAGATACCTTATGCGTTAAATAAAGTATATTTTAAATATAATTTATTTAAATAATGCTAATGATATTAGTTTACTAGTAATATAAAAATGTTACAAGATTTTTAAAATGATAAACAAGCGGAGTGGATGCTGATAATGTTCCATAATGTTATATCAAAAATAAAAAAGGCTGTTTATTTATTATTAATTATAACTTTATAATAAATGAATATTCAAAACCAAATTAGTTAAATCCAATTTGTTCAGTATTGTATTTTGTTGTTGAAAAAGTTGACTAATAAATCAATTATTATTTATAAATATAAATTGGACCCAACATCTGAGAAATATCTCAATTCTCGACAGAAAGTGACTCTCCTATGATTCTATGAGGGGCACTTATATATAGTTTCAGTCCATCTTATAAATTTGTCGATGCATTTGACGATGTATAGAACAGGCGATATATTCCCTATCGGATATTAATACAGAAAACTATAATTAAAATAGCTTTGATGGACAGTAAATTCTTTACAAACTCTAAGAAGGCGCAGTGCCGACATAGAATGTCTTTAATTGAATTAAAAATCGATACTAAGAACTTAAAGTATTGAAGTATTTACTTAGTGTTCAACGTTACACAAATTGAATCACGCAAAATTCAGTTTCCTATCATTGAACTAGAGAATATTTTTTAAAGCCATTCCATTTCATCTTTTAAATCAGATTCTTCTCTTGAATCGGGATTAAAATCCGAAGGACCACAAAAGGTCACGTGATATGTCCGCTAATTCTAATTTATTGATTTTGTAGTCATGAGTATTGAGTCTTAACCTACCTTTAGGAAATCATCTGTAAATGGATGATGTTCAGATTCATGGAAATTTATTGCAATAGCTTCAATCCAGGCATTGTCGGCATTGAGTTGGTCGTCTAGATATCCTTTGAACACCTACAGTTATATATAGATATGTTAATTTATTATATTCATATTTTTGTTTCTTTAAATTGTGCAATGTAAGCCGAATGGTAACACATTTAAAATAGTTTGGAAGAATTGCACTGCAAGTCCCATTTTTACAAATAAAGTATTTATGTAATTTTGTAAAATTATTTTTAAATAGTCATCTAACTTTCGAATTAAAAAATATATCACTCATGAAAATAATAGTAGTATAGGTGTATGAAGCCTATAATATATAAATTTTAAAAATTTTAATGTAAGAAAGAATTTGATTTTCAAATTGTATATTAAGAAGAATTCAAAATTGCTTAACATACCTGTTTGGTTTCAGAGGTTTCGATAACTCGCATAAGTCGAGATGTCTGTTTCTCTGAATGCGTAGATCGTAACCTTTGTGTTATCAATTTAATCATGAGTTGAGGCACACACTCGTCAAGGTCGCATCGAGGTCCGTGGTCCGTCAAAAACTTGAAATAAATAAGTTTAAATTCTGATTAATTAAGTTATTATCCTGAACACGATTAACTAACAACTTTTAAAAATAAACACAATGGGATGGTCAAGTGTCGGCCCACCCTCGGCCCACCCTCGTGGTTTGTTAGTCCACACTTAGTGTACATTGTACAGAAAATTAAAAAAAACACGATAGGTATTCTACTGTAAAGAGCTTACAGACGGAATGGCGTATTCACGATTCCTCTCGAGGGACAATACTTGAAGAATGGGTTTACCCGCCCGCAGTTGTACATCCCCGCGAATGGTTCGCGCCGCCCTGGTCACCAGAACACAGACGACGTGGTTGGGCCCCCAGTGGGGCAAGAGACCCTTCCCTTTGAGACCCGTGCGACCCATCGGGTTCTGGGGAGCACCGGAGTTGGGATCGATACGGTATCGACCCAGAAGACTCTGCCGGCGGTACTTGTGATGACGATCGTACTTGTTGTAGGGGACTTTTCGGACATCGCTGAAGTAGAGATACAGAGCAGAGGAATGCAAAGGTTTTCCCAAAATAGTTAATTGAAAATTTGATTTCAATCAGAAAATGAAATAAAATTAGCAAGAATCGTTGTTGGTCCAAATTCCTACGGTTTCTCAAAATAGCTTAGAATAAATGAAACATTTGCTTTAATTATATTTTAGCGCGATTGCTTAATAATCTTAATATTTCTATGTTAACAAATCTTTTATTTATAAAAAATAGAATTTTACTAGTATTATACTAAGTATTTTTGAAAAATATAGTAGCTCTAATTCACAAAGTTAAATTGTATAACTAGCAGTCGTGGTCGGGTTAGTAACTTTTAAGGTTGTTATATATATAAACATCTGCTTTCTAAATGAAATACAGGAAAAGCCAGTTTTGGGATAAATATTTGCATACGGTTACTTTACAATATATAAAAATCTATTATATGTAAATACATATTGGAATTCTAGAAGATATGGATTGATATAAATAATTAAATATAATGAATATAAGTCGGGATTAAAACAACAAATATTGTAATATGTTTATAATATACAAAATATATTATATATTTTTTATGTATAAGTCAAAACTGGCTATTTATTTATATATTTTTATTATACGTTTTGTATTTTGATCAATTTATATATTTTAATCTTAATACTGTAGTTTACTTTAATACACGTGATTTAAAAGCAAAATAACAATTATATTATAATTAATATTGAAACTCAAAATCTTATAAAATTCGAATTTAAAAAAATATATCCGCACTTTGAATTCAATCATTACATGATTTAAAAATATTATTATATAAATCATTTGTACTTTATTTGCAAAAGTAGAAATAAAAGAACCGTTTTGAATATTATAAAATAGAACCTTTTCAAATTGAATATACTGAAGAGAGAATACTCAATTGAAAGTAAAACAAATCTACCAGATTTTAACATACTATCAAAGTTTTTAATGCAAAACATTAATAAATTAGAATATAGAATAGTTCGTATTACAAATTATTTTTCAAAATTTAAAACTCAAAGAGATATTTTTCAATACTAGTATAGTAGTAGTAGTAGTAGTAGTAGTAGTATATTTACAAAAATAAAACGAAATGTGGAACAAAAATAAGCCCAGCGAAAGGATAAATGTTATATAAAATGACAATTAAAAATAAAGTTTGGAACAATATCTAAACAATTTTAAATAGGTCAAATAAAATAAGTCAAATAAAGCCATTATACATAAAGAACATTTCAATAAAACAAAAACATAATTTTGACCTATAACCTCTAAATGAGGAAGAGAGGATTTAAAATATTATAAATCTGATTATAATATTATAAAACTGTTAAATCTGATTAATTTTCATTACTTATGACCGATTCCCTTAATACGCTAAGTTACAGGTATGAATAGATTTATTAGTGTGTCAACATTTCTCATGTATAATAAATGAAAATATACTCAAAATATCTCCATATTTGCCCACCACCCATCTGTTGATTTTGTCAAGTCCAGATTATAAGTAACAGTTGTCTTTTTAAAGACCATTCAAGATAAACTACAATTTCCCACCAACACGCAAAATAGAAATAATACATAGATAAGAATATTTGGTTATCTTACATTCTATAAAGAAGAGAATCATTTATACTTTTCTGAAGAAGGAAACTACGATGATGTAATGCACCTTTCGCTGTGGTAGTCAATAAAATGCATCAAAAAATGATTAATAAATAGATCATTAAAAAATATTGTATCTGCTTCATTGTAGTTTAGAGACTAAATTGATAATTTGATGGTTAATGTATAGTCTTAGAAATATTAAAGTTTCCAGAGCCAACGATTTCATTTCAGCGAATTTAAATAAATAAATAAATAAATAAATACATAAAAATAATTTTAACCCAAGTTATTGACTCCACAGCAAAAAAAGGATTATATATATATATATATGATATGTATGTATAGGTTAGGGCTGAACTGCTGAATTAACCAAGATAAATTAAAAATATATTCATATACAGAAGGTAGACTGAGGCTGGGTTCTCATTGTTTTCCCGTTTACTAACTTTCTTACAAAAATATTCGATTTTAAATTATTGTTTCGTACATCAAACAATTTATATTTGTTTACTAGAGAAAAAATCTAATTTCTAATTCAAAAAAGTTCTTTAGCTAATTTTGTTTTTAATTAGCTAAATGAGTGTCATACGAAAATGTCTACAACAAGTTGATAAAACTTTTTAAAACAAGAAGAAAACAATGAAAAAGGAGGCCATGTAGAATTAATGAAAGGCGGGATTACATTACAGTTAAAACAAAAAGGGGCAGAAATATATACAGCATAGAAACTGCGTTAAGTTCTATATGAGGTTGGTTGTCAGAGATAGCAGAAATCAGATTTTCAGGAGATCTAACAAATGATACATACCCTCGTTCATAGTCATCCCTTGGCCGGTTAATACTGAAAATGTTGCGTGTTTGTATAATATTGATTATTAAGGTTTATGATCAATTGAGATAGTTTAATTAATCCAGGCAGGAGTTGTGTTATATTTAAAATCTTTCAATAATATTATTAAGTAAATATTGTAAGAATATTTTGTAAATAATGATAGGTTTAACCTATGCAATCGAAAATAATATATCATTTAGCAGAAGTAAGCTCTTAAACAAATTTTTGAAACAATATTAAAAAAATAAACAATTTAATACAATAATATAATCTATATTGACAAACTAATTTTTTTAACATTAAAAATAACCTTTTGAAATTTAACATTCTATAATAGTCTCTTATTGTGGTTAATAACCCCATCATAAGCTAATATTTATCGATCTATCGATCTGTAGTTAATATTTATCGATCTATCGATCTGTAGTTAATATTTATCGATCTATCGATCTATAGTTAATATTTATCGATCAATTGATCTATAGTTAATGTTTATCGATCTATCGATCTGTAGTTAATATTTATCGATCTATCGATTTATAGTTAATATTTATCGATCTATCGATCTATCGATTTATAGTTAATATTTATCGATCTATAGTTAACATTTATCGATCTATCGATCTGTAGTCAATATTCTTGATTGAAACATACATTTCCACTCCGTCGTGACTTTCATCATTTGGATAGAGTAGATCCTCTTCGGAGGCGTCATATGCGGTGTATTCGCGAAATTCCGTCTGAAATAGAATTATAATAATATCTTGAGGACTCTTTATACAATTGAGAATACCTCACGCTTTGCTATACCAAAGATACCGGCATTTAATTTTAATTTATGTTTTATTGAAAAATTATATGATTCAGAATATATTTGAAAGATTTAGATAATCTAAAATATAATTGTTTTTAATATGAAGATTAAAAAAGATTTATCAAGAATATTGCGAAAGGAAGAAATAAAGATATAAACATGTTCGAATCTTGTAGACATTAATAATATATAATTCGTTTAAAACTACATTTTGAATTTTATAAAATGATTCATTTACTAAAGCATAGATAATAACTAGCCAGTGCAATGTAAAAATTAAATAGTTGTTAGATTAAGTGTCTCATATATTATAACGAAAATAAAAAGAAGTAATTTTTGACATCTTGCCTGCCATGGGAGCATATCTGGTGGAACGTTGAACCTCATTCCAGGTTTCATTTCAAAGTTAAATGGAACAATACGCCAGAGACGATGTTCCATTACCTTTGCAAAGAAAATTAATATAAAAACTTTGAAAACAAATATTTCTATATATTTCATAATATATTACTAACACATCTTTATAGTAGTATATATAGTAGAATATACTAAAAACGTCAGTTAGATACAAATTTTAATTATTATTAATTAATTAGAATATTAACATATTTGAATTTTTGACTACATTTAAAAAATGAAAATTATAATCTACTAATTCAAATTCAAATTTGAATTCATTTCAATTTTATACTTTTATTAATATACAAAAATGTTTATCGATTATCACGTCGACTCACCTCTCTCTCCAAAATACGTCCTGTTCCAAAATCAGGCACAACTGGCTGTTGCACGGGGTCTGCAGTTGGGTCTCCTTCATCACACTCTGGTTCATAGAGATCGTGGGAGGAGGAGGCACATGACGGTTCTCTAGAGGCGGACTTTGAGGGGAGGCTGCCAGAAATTGGAAGGAGTTCAGGGCTTGTAAGCAAACATTTGGATGATTTTATACTTGAATGTTTTTCATTTGTATTAAAATTAGATTGAATGATTAATAATATTAGTTGCAATTTTATGACAGTGACTAATACAATAGTAAATTTGTGAATAAATAAATACAAATTAAATATTTACGCATACAAAAAACTCAAAATTACGAAAGAAATCCTCTGCTAACCTTAAGAAAACGAGGGATACCTATTTAATGATTCTTACACATAGCAAATAATTAGCATTAACTAACTATTTTAACTTCCAACTATCAACAGCTACGAATGCATTTTCATATAAAGGAGAACATTTCATTCAAGATGGTGAAGCGCAGTCTGTTGATTGGATTTTAACATGCCAGCTGAAGTTTAATATCCCATTTCTATGATTATTATGAATACTAACTCTATCCCTGACCTTATATACATATTCACCTTCAAATGCAATCAATATGTTTACCTGTATATTTGTTATAGTTGATATACACAAATGCGTTATTCGGTATACCTTCTCTGTGTATTGATCAAATATTGCATTTTACTTATATATAAAAATATAATATAACATGCTATAATTAATTATTTTAATCTACATTTTCAAACCTATTGTTGTAAACCATAATTACATAAATCTTGTTACAGTATGTGATCCACTTTTATATAAACTATAGTATTTATTGTACCATAATTGTGAAAAAATGCTTCAGTTATATTCAAGTACCACGTCTGCTCTTTTTAAAAAATAGTTACACAACCATTTCTCTATTTTTCCAAACAGGAAAGTAACGTCAAAACGATTAATTTAACTCAAACGATTTTTGCTGCGTCTTTGCGTTTGTTCATTAATTACTCTTTGGTTTCCTATTTATGAATCAGCTGACGGAAATCGTATATAATAGTAGTAATAATTGGTAAGGAACAAACCCATTGTTCAGTATCTCTCCAGCACGATCAGAAAGCATTAAAGTTAGAGCATAGCACATATAACCAAATATAATAACCAGTCCAATGTGAAAGACATGACAGAACGATCGAGGCAAATATTCATGCAAAGAGAGAAATCATTGAACTCCAATTTGTTCAATTATGTGAAGGGACAGAGAAAGTATGAGAACCATGGAGGGAGGGGGAAGGGGGGTGGACAGGACAAGTGGTGTTGGGGGGGGGGGGGGGTGGCGTTTGGGATCATTTATGGAGAACGAAAGATGCGTTAGGAAGAAAGCTCATGGTACTTATAGAGAGTGTTGTTAGCCCAGATCTTTAGGGGCAGGCTCACCTCAATTCAACATCAAAGGAGTATTCCTGTTTGTTTTCATCTGGTGGAAAATCCGCTGAACTGTTAAGACATTAGTAAGATTTGGCTGATTGTATATATACTGGATAATTCCATATTCAACAAGGCAACAGGGAGAAGACTTGATATTAAAATTTGAATAACATTTATTGATCGTTTTTAATTTAGAATTTTAGATTAAATGTTGCATCTCAATTTTTCAAAAGGGTGTGTTTGTTCTGCCCTTGAAAAAGATTGACTAATATATTTTTTTATTTCTATAGAGTATATAAATAACAGTATACAACTGTAATCTTTTTAAAAATGTATATTTCTCTAATACCAATTTTTGCAAGTTATAGGTATAGTGCATAGTAACAAAGGTATGATTATATTACTCATGATTGAAAATATAACCTAAGCTATATTATTAAGCATGTATAAAAATGTAATATATAAAAAAATTAATAGTAAAGAGAATGTTTTATAAAATATTTCCTTTACGATAAAAGATCTCAATATAAAAATTATTAAAAAAAACTACTACAATTTCCAAAACAATAAAATACTTCAATTGTCAAGATGCCTAAAATGTCTGAAGGAAAAGTGTCTGATGAAGCCATTTTAATTGTTTCCACTTCATATTCATTCTAATTTACACCTATTAAGTCAACAATTTGGTCAACAAATACGTATCTGTAAATATTTCTTTTGCCGCGTTCTAAATAAACTTGTTAGTATAATCTGAAAAATGCTGATAGTAGTACATTATGCAACAGTTCAAGAAAGACTTAGATTAAACTTGAATTAATTTAAAATATGAAATTAAAAATAAGCCTTTTACAAAGCTCGAATTATTGTTTAAAAAATCTGAGTAGAACTTTTACATCGTATGTATAGATAAACCTGTGCATTATATCTAATACGCCCCAGCGCGGATTAATCAGTCACTAATTGTACGAATATTTAATAGATTTCTGTTTTGTTATCACTCTGTGGAATTACAGTTTCCTTAAATATATTTGAAAAGCTAATAATATGTACAACTTTTGTGTGCGAACATTTTTCTTATTAACCCGTTTTTCGAATATTTAATGTGGTTACTATAGCAACAAGTAGGTATTCTATGGTAACTCACACTGGGGTTGGTATGCGTTGTTGGGTAGGGATTCCCGCAGGAAACATCGTATTGAGAGCCAACTCCATGGCTGACTGAACGGCCACCTCCAGACGAGTCGGTAATGGTCCCGTGCGCTCTTGAGCAATGTCGAGGACTGTTTCTGTGCATTGACAAGCTGGAACTTCGGAGATCTTTTGTAAAACCTTCGTATTCAAGGATAAAATGTTTAATATAGTTTATAAGATTGTTTATTTGTTAAAGAATGGTAAATGTCCTAAGTTATAAGTACTTGATTGAAAGATAAATAATATAAGTTTACGTTAATTTAAATTATGAAAGGGATTTTGTTTTCATTGCTGTACAATTATTTTATACATTAAAAAATAACCTCCCATAATTGGTCAATGTAATAAACAAGTATGAAATTCAATGAAACAAGTCTGTAACTCAATATAGGCAAACGAAATATGTTTATAGGTAGAATACACATCTTCATATCATATGATATTTCAAAAATAATTCAGAAAAGTTCATTTCGAATGCCTACACTCGTTCTTACGGCACTCAATCAAATATATTTGGTTCGATTATACATATATGCAAAGGGCACCGAAGCGTGAAGGTTGGAAAAGAGAAGACTAATCTCAGACACCCAAATATGGATTGAGACAAAAATACAAAAAGGTGGAATTTAGCGTCTAAGATGTTAACATTGAATATCAAATAAAGTTTATTTTCAAGATACGGACCTCTTCCTGCGTATGTATAACTTTTGCTAACGTCTTTTTCAGCTCGATCACGATATGATTCAACTCCCCAAGCTGAAGATCCACTTCGTTAAATCTCAGAAACTGAGAGTCAATCTCCTTAAATCTTTTCTCCATCTCTAGACCGATGCCCTGCTCTCCTGGTTCCCCTTGGGACATGACGGACATTTCCGCCTGTGGTGTGGCCGCCGCCGCCGATACTCTCATCACCACAGCCCCGCTAGCTGCTCTGGCCCCGCCCCGTTGACCGGACTTCCTTGTGGGTTCGTTGAGGTTCCTCTGGTAGTCGTTAGCTTTCATCTTCTCCCACTTGACCAATTCTCGTTCTTTGGTCATGTCGTCTTCAAAACTGGAGCCTGTAGTAATTTCATTCAAAACATTTCGAAATATATCACAATCTAACGTTATTTAAACAAAAAGATATGTCAAACTTTTCAAATGTAGACACAAGTGTTGTGCCTTAGGTGCGATACTAATCAGAAAAACATATCCTGATTTCTTAACAGATTCGGAGAATGCCATTATAAAACAACATTTTAAATACATATTGTATTTCATCCAGTTGTAATGTAGATAGTGTTTTGATAAATTTGAAATATTATAATTACGAGTTTAAGTTTGACTTCTGATACAGAATATAATACACAACGGAATATTTAATATCATTTTATTTAATAGTTACCATAAATTAAAAAATAAATTATGGCTGTCCGCAAATATATTCTGAAAATCATCGTATATATAGATTTAAAAAATAGATTTATCCAACGAGACTAGTAGAAGTCATTCCTGAAAAGTTATGTTATCAAATTTATCATAATTGACTAGAAATTAATGAAACTATCTACAGAATAAAAAGTTCACAATTTGAAACATGACGGAAAAAAGTGAGATTGATCGGTTAGAAATATAATTTTTTAGACTAAACCCGGCTTTAGAATGTCTGATTGCTTATTTGTGATATTTCCTTTTACCGAATATATTTCTACAGTTATATTCTTTTCTAGTTGTAAGTTCAATTTTTATTTCTGGAAACAGTTCAATTGACGTATTCGTTTTATCGATATTAAATATTTTAATCAATATAAAAATTTAGAAGTTATGTCACTTGTTAACGGAATATTTTGTTGATTTCGTTGAAGATTGTAATCATTTTCACGAAAGATTTGTATAACAGAATGTAAAATGTTATGTTAAATAATTAAAAATAATAATTTAGGGTTAAAAAAGGACATGTATAACTATGACATCTATTTAATATATCAATGGTCTGATGATGGGCTTAATTGTCAAACAAAACATAACAAATGATAAATTATGCGTAACAAAAAGAAATGAATACATATTCCACATAAAAATCTATTCAGGAAATTGTGAAATGCATTTTATACATTAGTGGACATTTATTTAAAATATGAACAAGCATATCTCCACTTCCGTTTGTTTATATAAAAATGGTTGTTTGTTCTGTAAAATGAAATATATATATTCAAAACTTCAACTTTATTTACAAAACAAAAAGTTCCGACAAACTTCGATTTCCTGACCGTACAGTCATTATCTAAGTCTGAGCCATCTATAACCTGTCTTTCTTGCTTACAAAAGGGATTTTCTTTCTTCACAGACAGCTCCGGATGCATCCAGTCATTGATGCATTTGTAGAGCTCGTAGATGTGCCAGATGATGATGAGAGGCGCCGCCAATGGAGAGCGCTCCACGTACTCGGCGATCATTTGATATCGTTGATAGTTCCAGTAATAGGTGGACGAACTTTCAATCTCCTCATAGGTTCGGCTGGATAGTTGGGGAGAAAGAGCGCGTGTGAGATTTTGATGAAAGATCGAGAATAAGAGGAGTGAAAGAGGAATAGAGAAAAATAAAACGGAAAAAGAAAAAATGGAAAACGGTTAGATGTATATGTTGTATTATTTTTGTATTGTCATCACTTATATGTAATCCAAATAAATATGTAGGAATAATTTGTAACGTCATAAATTATAGTCTTCGTATTTAACGAATTGTAACAAATACTGTAACCAAATAATAAGCATAATTTAAGTATACATTTTCATACAAATATTGTAAATAAATAATAATTTATGAGATATCGCATCGGCTTACCTGAACATGGCGATGAGAAGGTTGAACATGAGAATGTTGGTTAGTAGGACATAAAATCCCAGCATTATTGGAACTAACCACTGTCCCGTCCAATGTGGACAGTTGTCCTTGTCCAGACAATCACGACCTGGTGTGAGAAGAAAGAAAACAAAAGGATTATTTAAAGACACACAGAAGATTCAAATTGTCTAACAGTAAATATAAAAATTAAGTACTTTAAAAAATTTCTTTACACATTATAATAACTTGCAATTTATGGGCTGTAACTCAAATACCTTATTATTGAATACAAATAGTTTACATTATAACTGTAAAATTATTAGATAAATATAATGAAGCCTTTTATAATAATAATAAAGTATATATTAATTAAAATCTAACTACATCGAGGAATTTGTATACTTAATTGCAACTGTAAACTAAATTTTAAACTATATTTTCAGAACCGCTGTAATTTCAAAATTACAGTAGGTTGAAAATATAGTTTAAAATTAGGTTTAAAGTTGAAATTATATTATTTGTCAAGCGACGTATATAATCGTATTCCTTCTTAATAGATTCACATGTTTAAATAATATTAATGGATGAACATTGAAGATTCTTATACAATTTTTTAATTGTATAAAATATTGATCTATCAAATAAATGATGTAGCTAGTTGTTAAACTGAAGTTAGTGGTTGAATTCACAACATCACAAAGTGCAACCATTGTAATCGATTGAATTAACAGAAAGTATGTTTAATCATTAGTTGTTTTAATTAAAATTTAGTATTTAGTTTATAATTAATACACAAACCTACAACATAACACGAGGAAAGACTTATTAGACATTTATTAATAATTATCGGAATGTATAATAAAATGTGAATTACATTAAATAGATAGTTGTGAAACAGATTTTCCTATCTGAATTTTGAAAACAATTTATTAAATTTAAAATTTCATATAATATAGCTATATACAAAATAATAATTAAAAATCAGCTTGTTTCAATCAAATTGTATGAAATGTCAACTCACAATATATTTAATTTACCTAAATGATTATATTGATTAATTGTATCTGGTAATTGTTATTATATTAATTCACTATATTAGTTCACTATATAGCAGCACCATCATCATTTTAATATGGTTGTGAATATTTATTGAATTATCCATCTAAAATGAGAATATTTTGAACACCTGCAAAGTTTAAAATAATTTACAAATAATTTGTAAAATACAATACTTATGTAGATAACTGTAATTCATCATTAATTAATATGTTTAAATTAAAATTTTCAACGAATTACAAAATAAAATACAACTTGAAGAAGAATGATTTGTTCCTACAAAAAGTAAGTTTTTCAAGGTCTTAAAATTAAAATCAATTTAGGAAAAATATAAACACTCATTTATATTTATTTAGTATATTTTTTAATGTAGGAAAAATTAGTATAGTTTATACTGCAAAAGTGTTAGATTACAAAAGTGTCTGAAATAATTAGAAAAAAAAGTTTTACAATTTTGATCATTTTTGATATGATTCCCTCAATATTTAAGTGGAGACATATTAGTAAATAAACGTTTAAAGACTTAGTTTTTTAGTTATAAAAATCACCAAAGATATTTTACCATTGTCAAAATGCATCCCACAAATAATGTCGAGCCTCTCTAAAATCAATGGCAGGTATCAGCATAAAAAGAATGCAGATATTTAATTTAAATATCTAAATTAAACTGGCAATTTTATCGTCAAACAAAAAGAAGAGTTTTAAACGCTTGAAAATTCAACAAAAAAATCATTTTAATAAAACGTCGACATAAAGAGGGACACATCTTGACAATACTTTATAGATAGAAATCAATAATTTAATTGATAACAAATCAAAGGAAGTAAAAAAATAATATTTTACTGAGTTGCTTATTGTCGAAAATGCGATAGTTGCCGGATAACTTGTGAACATCAAAAGCAAAAGGTAAAAACTTCACTGGACTTGACGAACTGTATTACATTGCACAAATGAATCAAATATTGAATACACAAATGCGCTAATATTGATTAATTTGCTTATAACCATTCTTTAAAAAAGCACTATTTAGTTTCAGTTAAAGCTGCAAATGTAGAATAATCAATACACCATTGTAATATAATCAAATTAAGTTTTTCGTCTCAAATAGTGCTTTTTCGCGAATGTTTAAATAGCCGTATGTGCGTTGTTATGCATTGTCAATTAGATAACTGTTACCTTGGCGATTCATCGACTTTCGTGAATATTTATCCGCTTTATTATAACAGAAACATACGAGACTTGGGACAATTAGAAATTTGACAATCGAAAGATGTGTTTTAAAATTGAGACAATATGACAATCTTTTATCATTCTTCATATGACACACTTCAATTTTATACATGATACCTATTCTGACAATAAATATTCTTATAAAAGAAGTTTACTATTATTAAATGTGGATTTACAATTAAAATATTCATTTATATGAAATAATAAAAAATAACAGGACAAGGAATGCAAACAGATAAAATGTCTTCAATCAAAATTACAAACTCAGTATTCGATATTCTTCTAGTTATATTTAAAAAGGCTAAATCTTTCTTTTACAAAAAATCTCGTAAAATTACCTTTATGATACTACGGTCAAAACATAATCATATTTACGTGCACGATTTATATCCAATTAAAACAATATCATAATTATATTTTGTATAATTACATTTTAATCCCCATTTTTAAAATATTTTTATGTCACGAACAGTATAATACATATATTCTTAAACTTATTACATTTAAAAAATCAAATAAATAATTTTTAATACTTTTTATTTTTAAAATTAAATCAGTCATTTTGTTATATTCACCATCAAGTTTACGAGCATACCTTATCAGTGACGATTTTTAATCACTAATTTTGTTTTTCAGATACCAGGATCAACATAATGTATAGTTTATATAAATAACAAACAGTTTTGTTACCATTAATGGCACCAGCATGCTTCCTCATTCTCCATATTCTTCAAAGCTTTTAGTTACACAAAAGTAGTTGGTCGAAATAAATAAAATAATCACTACATAATCAAATATAAAATTACTGGCCAAGTTAACGTTTTAAAGTCGAAAATAAGCTCGTAATTAACACCCGTCTCGTGAAATGATCACTTATACATATAGATCAATGTCTTTGCAAAGTCCTTTAAGTACCTCTTTACATACACGATCATCGTTTAAACAGTCCAGAATTAAGTCATACTCTCAGTTTAAATCAAAATGTTTTAACTCGTGAAATATTTCATCTGGTTGTACTTATAAATAAACACCAAACAATAATTTCTTCAATACATAGATATATAATTAAACTAAACTAAACAAAACTATAATAATAATATATAATTAATTTCAAATATTTAGATAATTCACAACCATATTAAATTGATGATTATTTCAGCAATAAATTATCATAACATTATAATATCTACTTAATGAAAATAAACTAAAATATCGAATTACTCTCCTCATATTTTAAAAACATCTCGCAATTCAAATTTAAAAAAATGTTATTAAAAATTATTATTAATAATAAAATATATTACATAAAATGATGATATCAAATTGACTGTTCTTACCTTCTCCATGAATATTGTCCAATCCAAAATCCCCAAACATTTGATAATAAGAATGCGTAAGAAACTGTGACAAGATTTGGTATCCTTTCATTCGAGGAATAGTTATATTTTTACCTAAAAAAATAGAAATATAATCTGAAGACAACAGATAATCAAAGCGAAAATTTTCGTTTAATTCTTTTAATTTAGCTTCAATTCGATTAAATATCTGAGATCATTTAAAAATTTTTAATTATGAAATATTAACGTATTCTGACCTCATTTAGTAAATGGTATATATTTTTTGATACATACAAAGTTTCGAATTAATCAAATAATTATTGCTTAGTGCAAAACGCGTTGCAATGTTAATATTAATCGCGTAGTTGTAATAATAAATAATATTAAATATATCTAATTATTAGTTTAACATATCCATTCCCGTAATAAAATATAATAATTAAAAACACCGAACTTAATAAGAAAGTTTATTACTGCCACACAAGTCCCATTCATTCATTTATTGTAGAATTCATTCATGAACATTGTTTCAAAAGAAAACCGATCGTAAAGTCTGGCTGGGTTTCCATCGCTACAATTCTTAAATAAAAATTGTTACGTTCGATCTGAGAGGTGTGTTCTGTGATTCGAGGGCGCACTTTTCCGTTAGTTTGCCCAATGTATCTTGGAGTTACAAACAAGACACCCTAATACATAAACAAACCAATGTTCCATATTTCCCTTATGTAATAAAATGTCTGGATAGAATACCTAAAATGTTACATTAATGAATTAGTTGAGTACAAATTCTGACGTTCAGTGAATTAATCTAACTCCTACGCTTCGCCACTTCGGGAATTAAATTCTCCTCTTTACCGATTTCATGTAAATAATAATTAAGTCGATTTAAAAAATATTTTATTAATTAAAATTAAAGCAATAAACAAACAATTTTTTAAATTATTTGTCGTCCGTTATACCAAAACTTTTGCTAATATGAAAATCAATAATCGTATAACAAATAGGTCTCGTTCCAGTTAACCTTTTTAGTATTTAATAATATTATACAATAAAATAAATATTAAAATAAGCTTAATGATATTTCAAGCTATTATTGATTTATTAATGTAATGGTAAAATAAATTGATGATTTTTTTATTCAAATTTAATTGTTTCCCTTAATTGTTATTTTATTTATGCCCGTTATATAATAGAGTGAATGAATTATTTTATAATATTCAAAAACTAAAAATACATGCCACTGACCTACAAAGATTTATTTACATATTCTCAATAGTAGATTTTAAAAAATATATATTACTTTACTTTTAAGGATTATATAAGTTTGTTTAAAAAACATTTTTTCGGAAAACCTTTCGGAAATGGAAAACCTTTTTTTTCTTTCTTTCTTTCAACGTATCATAAATAGTAATTTATGGAGTTTCATATTTAAAATATATATTTATTTAAGACAACATTTTAGGCAACATTTATTTAAAAATTTTTGTAACATTATTTAAGACAACATTTATTAAAAAAAGTTTAGTAATAGTGCAGATGAATTAAATCTCCCATTGAAAGTAGCATAATGAGGAAAATGAGAATTTATAATCAATATTTATAAAAACTACGAACTAAAGGGATATTCTAAATATTGAATAATAATAATTATATTTATTAAAGCTCAACTCTTTTTTCAGTGTTACAAATATTTTTTTATTAAACGGAGCTTGATTATTTTAAAATAATGTATCAATAAACTTATCGTAATCACGTGATAACAATTAGAAACAGTAGCCATATTCCTACATAATAATTATTATATTTAACTTTTACTTTTGTGTTTTAAATATTATAATTTTACGTTTTCTTAAATTTAAATATATTTTAATATTATAGAACATCTTTGACCGGAATTTAAATTGCTTTACTTTCGTTGGCTCCATCAACAATGACTTACTTGGGGCTGTTAGCACAGGGACACGTGGACTGTAAAGTCCGTTGGGGTAAGCTATGGCTTGCGAGGAAACACCGTAACCCATGATAAAAACCACAAGAATTACCATGAAAGGGATCAAATCATTTTGAACCTGAAGTTGGAGAAATGTTTAGTCTTTAAAATGATTTTATATAAAGGTATGATTTAAGATTAGGATATTTATTTAAATAGCAAAACATCTAAGGTCGACATTTTGCTTTGGCCTACCATTTTCCCAATCATGATTAGTTTTGGTCCAAGGGCAATATGAAATCCGAATATGTACATAAGACGAACGTAGAATGCGAAAAGGCTGAACGCGAGACAGATTCGCGAGAAAATGAAGAAACTATCATAAATAATGTAGAAATTACTGTCTTCCAGAGTCATTGTATCAATGTTTTCGGCGTTCATCAAAGTTGTCATTCGAAGGACAAAACCACAAATGTACAAACTGATCGCGATGCAATCCAACTTGTTCCAACCATCGGATATGTAGGTTGAGAAACTTATTCCAGAAAGTATACTCTGAAAAGGTATAATGGGACCATATTATAGAGTTACTTATAGAATATATATTTTTACATTTTAGTTTTTTGTATATTTTGTTGTGTTAAAAATGTTGTGAAGGAACTATCTGTTATGCATTTCAATTATTCAGAAAATAATAATAGCGTTATTTAAAATGCGTTTAATAAGATTGAAGTTACTTACGTATAAAATCTGAAATAGAAAAATACAAAACCGTTTTTAATTGAAGTAATGATATAAAAAATATTATCGTAAAATATTTATTGATGAACATCAGTTTCTTGTTAAAGTATCTTGTATAAATTTATACTTACAAAAAATAAAACCTTTTTAATATAAATGTAAATTATATATTTCACGATTATTTTAACACTACAGCAAGTCAATAATGTTTATTTATTTCTATATATGTGTACATTTATATTTTTGTTTAGAAATTATTTTCCTTTGATTTAAAAAAACTTCTCAATTCCAAAATGAAACCCTTAAGTCGTTACCACAAGTATAAATAGGCTTAATGAATAACCAAATTTCACGGAATAATATTGAATCAAAACTACAGTTACAAAAGAATCCACACTTTTTAAGTAAGCCTGCTTCTATTAATCAGATATTGTTTCGCAAATGAGAAATTAGTATTCATAAAATTTAGTCAAATGGAATAGAGAAACTTTTTAAGAAAGGTGATTGAAGGTCAAGATGCAAATAAAGATAAATTTGTCAACAGAGAATATTGAATGAGAAAAATTAAAGTCAATCAATATATTCCTTTGCGATTAATTATTCTTGTGTTTTATTGATAAAAATGACAATAATAGTTATTTGTTTTAATTCAACATGCATAGACACAAATATTGAATTATATTTTGAATAAAATAATGAACGTTGTATAAAGTAAAATTGTTGATATGTAGAAATCGATTTTCCGTCCTATCATAAAAATCGATATCATAGTTGATATAATAAAAATCGATAATATACAGATATACACTAATAAACTATCGTTTGTACATGCATTATGTGTGTGATTGTTTTACTTCATTGTCACAATATTAACGACTTCGTAACGAATCTTCGCAACGAAAAAATTGAAATAAAACGATAACAAAAACTTAATTTTGTTTTTTGCTGACTGTAGTATTCATACAATACCAGAAAACAGGTTAACGAGAAAGTTGGAAAATGCCATAATTTACTACATATTGAACAAATTTTTTTTGGTTTATTAAGTCTTGGATAATAAGTTCGTCATTATAGAAATCGGACTTTAAGAGTGAGAATCAAAACGATCTGTGTTTGTTACCATACCACAATGTTGCTGTTTGATGATGCTGTTTGCAAATTCACTTAAAATATAGATAATTACGTTTCAAATTCTCTTTCTTATTCATCAAACACAATTAAATTAATTTTTACTTCTATTAACACGGTTAAGGGACTCAGTCAGTACTTACTTGTTTAATTTCCTCAATTGTAAGGGTGATCATCCAGATAATGACGACATACTCGACTGGGGTGAGTATCAGGTTGTATTCGAACAAAATGAGATAACTAAAAACTACGAGAAAGATTATGTAGGAGATCTGAAAGAAAAAAGGTGGGTAACAGAAAAATTAATACGAAATTAATCTTTTTTGATTGTATAATAATTCAAATAATGCAGGATTAAATTGAAATCAAAACTGTTTGGAAATGTTCTTTCCTATACGAGAATATAATTATATAATGGCCGGTTGTCCAAAGTCACTTTTTTATTTTGACTTATTAAAACAAAAATTAGTAAAAATTCAAAAAATATAAAATCATGTAAATAATTTCTTTGGATAGCTTGTTTCTGGGAGTCTCTTGCATGGAATCTGTACACTTTCAAAGGAATAAGCAGATCGCATGGTCCTTTTTCTTTTATCTGTTTCTTCAGAGTTACCACTATAATCTCATACACCCTGCTTTGCAAATATGTAATTAGAACAAGCAGCTGGAAGCTGAGATATGGAAACCTGGTAGAGGCCAATACAGAATTTGTAGGGAAGAATAAGCACCATGTCATAATTTTTCAAAACGCTTTTATTTAAAATGATTATTATCGTTCGTTTAAGATTGATCGTTTTATCGCTACGTCATGGAATACTGTGTGTTTGGATATTGCGTCATAAAAAGAAAATTGTTTGTTTATTGGAAGGAGCAAACCTTTACTAACATGTTTCCATATAATAGCTGTACCAAAAAGTTAAAAAAATTATTTAAAAGGATTTTCACAAATTTTTAATAACATTCAAACTTTGCTTTGTAGAATCTTCTTTATTGCAAACAATTTGCAGTCTATTCTTGAAGCTCCATAATTTTTTAAAATATGAATAAATGTTTTTTTAATAAAAAAAATGGAAAATAATTAAATACTCATTGTTTAAATCTATTAATTGTCATGAAAAACATATTTTTATGCATAATGGAAATGAGAAAAAAGGAACCACATGACCAGAACAAACTATTAAATAGTATTGTCGATAAAAATTAATTGTAGATAACGTAAACAGAAAAACACTTGTCAAATGTAAAGTGGCTGATGTGAAATAGTTCACTTGATCAGCGAATTATCCAACTTTTGTGTAATTGTATTTGAATAAAATGTAGATTTAGTTCAAAAAATCATCTTAAAAATGTTTGACCTTTAATATTAATATTTATCAATTTACAAAGTCATTCATTTTGAATCAAAATTATAACTAATAACAAACAAATTTTGCAACCCACTACCTAATTATGTATAACATTTTCGACTGAATTGATCGTAAGCTTGATTAAAGTAAGAATTAAAAGGCTATATTCGGTACCGTATTGTAGATGAAGCGGACAACAGGAGCTAGAAAGAAGTCCCGAATCTTCCTAATCATTTGCCGACTTGTCATGGCCACTTTTATTCTAACACTGAAATATACAAGAAGAAATTAATGAAACAGTATTTGGACACTTCCCATTTCAAAAATGTATGTTTTACACATTGTTACTTCAAGGAGGTGTGATCAGAATCACATTAAAAGCTTTTCTGTACAATACAAGTTATCATCTATCAATCCGTTCATAGACACTTTAATTATCGGATGTTTTCACGCTATTTGACATTTTGTGTGCTGCTGTTAGGGTTAATACCCCTTATACCTTGTACGATATTATTAAAAGAAAAAAATAAGTTAACTTGAATACATGAACAAACCGAACGACTTGCCGATAAATCAAGCATAATAAGTTTTCGTGAAATTTACCAAAAGTTCAGTCACATATGTGGAGACATTTGGTTCGTGAAGATCATGTAAATTATAAAGTTTAATACAAAATCATTTTGCGGGTGATTATAGGTGACAAATAAAAAACGTCTTCTCCATAGTTTAGGATCGTCTTTGAATTATTTAGGATTAAATTTTATGCATGAATTTTGAGCCGACAAAAAGATCTGCATAATTCATCGGGGATTAAGTAGGTTTAACTTCTGCCTAAACAGTGGGGGGGGGGGGCAGGGCATAATACCGTCGGAAAAATTTCAATAGTCAATAAACAATCATATTTAGTTCGATGAAGGATAAAGAATTTGTGTTGACGCAACTTCCTCTCCAGGACTTTTTTGCTGTCCTCCTCCCCTTCTCTTGCTGAAATTCTTTGATCATAAGTAACTTGATGTCTTGTTCTTGGTTGGTGCAGGTACCTACCTACCTACCTACCTACCTATATCTGGCTCCTCTATTATGAACATATAGCAACATAATTAATGTTTAGAGCTCGAGAGGGCTCAAACTCCAATATCTATCTTTATCGATCGGAAATAATTGATACTGGCGCCATTACTGGTGACAATCAATTTCACAAAAATCGGAAATTATATGTAAACAAACTTTACTCTAATGAAAAATTAGATGCCTATATTTAGAATGAATAGGTAAGAATATTATAGTTGATTGTATAATATAATAATTTTAATTAGTTACCGAATTTGATATAGTTTATGAAATCAAAAGCATATCATTTTGAATAAATTGGAAATAACTGTTCATATAAAAACGATCATATAAAATATAATATCTGAATTTTTGATGAGCAGTATTGAATAAATTTAACTCATTTTACATTCAAATCTCTAAAATAAACAGATATGATTATAAATGGTAACTGTTTCTCTCTATTTATTAAAAAAATATGCGATAACGTTATATTGAATGTTCTGAATTTTATATAGAAAATACGTTTTTTTTAAATTGTGAATTTGTTTATTTTTATTTTTGGCCTATACATTGTAAAATAAATACACATCTGCGTCTTACCTTTCAGTAGAAGAGTAATAGTCATCCATGGGGTTGCATTCTAATGTTGTTGGCAGAATCCCAGTCTCCAAAAGAGCGGTTACGCGGTGATTATCGTTGTTTTCAGTGACCATCACCTTCTTTTTTGTCTGTTTTTTGCCCTGAAAGTAAATTAAAGTAGGCTATTAGTAAATAAATATATCTCCAGACTTTGAAGTGGTTAAATTATAATATAGGATATATTGCGTTCACGCTTTGACCGGGATATATAAATGTCTTTATTAATTAGTCGCCATTGGCTTAAACTAATCAATTGAAAATTAGCTCAATGCTGCAGCGCAAATATTTAGTATGTGCCGAGGAGTAGGTGTGAATTTATTAATATAAATTCATATTTCTATTCATAATTATGAGGTTAAAGGGTTGGATTTTCGATAAAGATTCGAAAATTGAAAAAAAATTGTAACTAGTATACAATTGTATAATTAATTTTTTATTCACAAATCAAAATATATAATTTTTGTTTGCAGAATGATTTCAGAATGGTTGGTCGCAAGTCTGATAAAATGGCGTCAAAATCATTCTTAAAACGAATACTGTCCCTATTTTTTAGGATTGTTGGGTTAATATTGGCTTTACTTTATAAACTTTTGTCAAAAATTTAATTAACTTACAAAGGGTTGTTAGGTACCTAAAAAGTTATTACCCCGTTTTTATACACCTGAGTATTTCAAGAATTTGAATATAGTGTTTATTTATTTTTTTTATTTCACTGATGTGTTATTTTAAATATGTTATAATTACTATCGAGGTAATTATTGTCTGTAACCTAATGTCTGAAAAGAAATAAAAACAAACATAAGTAAAGTTAAAATACAACAGCTGTGATAAACTTTGCCCAAATTGGCTCTTGCATCCAGATAAAGTTAGGATAATTATTAAGTATAAAAGTATATATAAATAAATTGTATTTTTATTAGAGTTCCACAGATCTACTAAATTATTTCCCAAAAACCAGGTTTGATTAAATTAGTGTATAAATATAATTATATCACAATGCGAATCAAAATGTAAACGAATTTCTTTTATATCATATACAAAACTCGATACATATAGTGGAAATATCTTGAATAGCCAGGGTTTCAATCAGATAATATCTGAGCATTTACTATATTTAACTATTTAATAACGTTTTTATCAGACTAAGAGTATCCACCCCATTACTCCTTAAAAAAGCTACCTCATAGAAATCCACTCTTCAATCTAAAACTGGTATGAATTGATTTTCATCCCAATCTATTCATCAATTTGTATGATAATCTAAATGAAAAATCAAGTAATCATTGAAATATGTAATACAGAATAACTGATTTCATTAATTATTCGCGTGGTTGTTGATTTGTGCCAGATTTATTTCATAATAGTATAAATATAACACCGCATACGCGAAATTCGTAAAGAATATTGATTTATTGATCATAAGCTACTCCAATCAATTGAAAATATAATATATATCAAGTTCTGTAAAAATAATTAAAGGATGCATTACAAAATATAATAATCTAAAATAAAAGCTTAAAATATTTGGTTTGAACGGGAGGTTTTATTAGTGGGTAATTTTATCAAAGAGCGTGTTTTTATTTTACTTTTAGTAAACATTTTATATTAATTGTATTGTATAATGTTTTTAGTTAACATGGAATCAAAAATTACCTTTTCTTCTTGAACAGGCTTCTCCAAATCTACTTCATTTTTAAAAATCATGATCTTTGGAATAAGTAATGGACACACAAGACCGCAAAGGATTGCTATAAAAAACTGAAATTTAGGTAATAAAGAAAAGATCGATTTAACATTTTAATACTGAAAGTAATATAAATTATTTAATAACAAATAATAATATATTCAATTGTTGAAATGTATACGTCTTATTAAGACAGTTGACAGTTATGGCAGACGAAAGGGTCCAAAACGGAATTCACTTTAATAATAGTGAAATTCACACATTTACAACGTATATGTCGATAAGTGTGCATACATGGGTGTTAATTACACATACATGTCAATTATTATCGACATATGTGTTGTAAATGTGTGAATTTCACTATTATTAAGGTGAATTTCACTATTATTAAGGTGAATTTCGTTTTGGACCCTTTCGTCTGCCATAGACAGTAAAGTATTGTGAAAATGAGTCAGTGAATCCTTCAAATATAAAACCGGATTCATTATTGGTTGAAAACATTTTTAAATAATCAATAATACTGACACCGCAATATTTATACCTTTCTTATTGTGTAATGTGTGTTCCTTACCTGGGTAAAACGAATATATTTGTTTCGTATGAATGTTAAAAAAATAAGGGAAAAAATTTGCCAAATAAATACTTTGAAATAGATTTAAAATACATTATCCATATTTAAATCAATAAGTTTTTTATGTTACAAAAAATGTGCACTGGTTTTGTTTATTGTCGATATATTAATGATAGAAAGAAAAATGTATAATGTTTGTCCATATATTTCATGGTATACAAAAAATAATTCGCCGATTATATAATATCATAGAAATCAAAATCTCAGAAAATGGATAACACTATCGTATCTCCCTACCCGTATCATGCTATTCTTTGAGGACAATTGGCCCATCCAGGTTGCCGATAGAAAGTCTTGGCAACAGGGGTGCGCCATGAACCGGATACTTTGGCCTTCAGCAGCCAGCAGGATACAGGAGCTCTGCCCATAGTATTGAAGTTCTCTGTTAATTAGAAGCACTCCTCTGGCTTCGTCTTCACGATAGCACTCGTTGAGAACACCTTCCGCCTGCTCTTCGAAGTGCCTGGAGGAGCATCCAAGAAACAAACTCAGCGATAACTTAGTAAGCTCTTAACGATAGTTCAGTTGGATTTTGCAAGTAAGTACTTACAATGTACTAGTAGAGGCTTAGTGAATTATTCATTAGTGAGTCATTAGCGCTTACAAAAATGACTAAATTTTGTAGAATTTGGTGACATTGTAGTTAATCCAGTTTTTGTCGCGTAAAACAAAGTAATGTAATTTTGTTAATCAATATAAATACAAGATAGTTATATACAATTTTATTTAGTATCACGGTATTCATATACAATTTTTTATTTATTACATTTAAGAAGACTACCAAATTATTGTAATTGTTGGTAAAAGTATTTGACAAAAGTAGAATGCCAATTTAGAAAAAAATGTATAATTAGCTAAACTTAATTCAAGCTAAGCTAAAACAATTTAATAGAAAGACAATAATGACAACAATATTTAATTTTCAATCACAAATTAATATCTGATTTTTCGTATAATTTAAAAATATTATAGATTACCAATTTCTGAAACTTAGGTACGTATTTAATGCATTTATGCATATCCATAGAACGTTTCATAAGTTCACCATGACTCCCAGACAGCACGATGTTTCTCCTGACATGTTCTTAATTCACATCAATATAATTAATAGTTTTTAACTGCAGCTTCATTAAATAACGTCATCACGATAATCTTCCAACAAGAACCCTTCAACACTTCACTCGTCGACTATCAACAATTATAATAGTGATCCCATTTGGAATTATATTTACAAGTAATAGTTAAGTGAATACTTTTCTTTTAAGTACACCTAAATCGGTTACATTTTTCTTCTTCTACATTGATTTAAGAATCTTCAAGAAAGATATATTTAGGGACTTGTTCTAACCTCTAACACATTTAACTTTAGCCCCAGGGAATAACATGTATCTATTCGAACTTCTTGTGCCCCTTATTTATATAAATAATTTGTTCGTGCAAAGAAAACAGAATGATTGAAAAAATTCACAGGCAAATATCGAAATGTTTTTATTTGAAAAGAGAGTTGGTTGATGGTTTACACACATTTCTGAGGTTAGGACGATCATTTATTTAAAATTAATCATTAATAAATTAACTGCATCGTATTAACTGTACCAATTACCAGTACAACAAAATTATGTTTTGGACCTCATAGATATTCGTTTAAAAAACTAAGTTAAGTACTTTAAAATAAAAATTAAAATATTCCATCTTTTCTGAAAATGAGTGATACTGAAACACAAACCTGGCATAATTCTTAAAATCTTCCTGGTCAGTGAAATCTTCCGTTCTGTTACCCAGAGAATTCATCATCATTGAAGCCAACAGAGCTCCAGCAATTGGCTCCTGTTTGTGGATGAAAATCAATTCTATTATACAACAATATAACTGTAAATAAGGGTTTCTACTTGAAATCATTGATTAGAACAATACTTCATAAAATCTCACAAGCTTATAAACTTTAAATAATTTGTAAGAAATAATTTTAAAAATAAACTGAAGCCATTGCAAAAAACACACATACAAACCTGAATTTTTATATCATTATTCTATCAATAAGTCAATAAAAAATGTTAAACTTTCTTCCCTCGATATAATTTGAACCAAATGTTGCAATCTAATATTGATTAATTAATTAAAATATGTGTAACATTTATTATTAATAATCTTTTAAGAAAAAGGTGATTAATTAAATTATAAAAATCCTGATACATACAATATGGAATATAAAATAGTAAAAGATACAAGATACGAAAAATTGGTTATCAAAATTAAAGACTTCTACAAGGTTGTTTGAGACGGTATAACATTTCACTATATCCGTCGAACAGATAATATGTATGATTTATTGATAAAATTAATTGAAATCGATTTAAAAATATTTAACGCATTTTTACTTTTTCCATTGTCCAGAACAATTCCGCCATTTCCAACTTCCCCATCAGCAAGGACCAGAGCATGAGTTCTCGGGCGGGACGGTCCAAAGTGATCTCTTTTGTATTAATTTCATCAACTTTAGAGTAAAACGATAAGATACAGAAAGAAATGTAATCGTAAACTACACATGATATCGAATGAGCCCATCTACCTCGAAAGAAGTGAATTATATATTTCTTTATTAAAGTGACTATCATAATCTAGATAACGTTATCCTAAATTGACCAGATAAATATTTTCTTAAACTACTCAAGCGACACTGAAGGATCTTAGACAGTCTGGCTTCAATTCAAAAGCCCAAAAAGAGAGAATATAAAGTTTTGTTAATAACAGAAGTAAAATAGACCAACAAATGATTTTTTCTAACAAAACTGACAAACCTGATATTCATTATCTTAAAATAAATTGTAATGATTTTTATTAACGTAAAGTTTTATATATCATCCATTTCTGTAAAATATCTACATAGTACGAATAATAGAAGCATTAATTTTTTAATTAATTTTAATCCTTCGGCAAATAAAATTTTGAAATAAATACTAAAATTATGATTTTTATGAGAATTTACATATTACATATCTAAAATAAATAATCCACTAGTAAATTACTCTTATCAACTTAATAAAATTGTTATGGAACTTTGAAATATATAATAAAATATAATGCCCAATGCGATATTTCGCTTTTATCGGAAAGTCGTCTTTGAAAAAAATATGATGAAGTATACATTCAAAATGATATTATGTTTCCAAAATTGATTCAGTTAGCTTCTAAAATAACATGTACACATGAAAGTCAAGTATAATTTTGTTGTTAGTTGTATATAGAGATTTTAGTATAATATAAAATATATATTTTGAAGTTTTCATGCTGTTAAATTGTATCTGTAAATGCACAAGGAATGTTGTTAATCCAAAGAAAACTGTTTCTGTCAGTAAGACAATTGATAAAAGTAGTTTTACACAACATAACATTATAAAAATGATCAGCATGCTTGATTTTCTTATTTGATAATTTTCTCTGGCAATATTAGGTGCCCGAATGGCAATAAAATAGGAAAGACGCCCAATATTAACGGATACAATGGCGTGAGTGTTGTATCAAAATATGTGCAACTTGTGAATGCAGTGGTTGCCACTACCAGCTATAAACGTGATATTGATAATGAAATGAAATCAAATTTGTGATTTTAAAAAATAAAGTGTGAATAGTAGATTTTCAGTAACTACGATTCCGTGTCAGATGTAAAGCTACCTTGAGGAGGCTTTGGCGTTGTGGATTCCATTTCTGATTCGTCAGAATTTGCGATACAATCACGTGGATTAATTTGTTGCCAATAAATAGGTGAAGGGAAGTAAGGAGGCAGGGAAAAAGAGAGAGAAAAAAAAAGAAACGGCTGTATTAATTCAACTGCTTAATTCCAATTGGACAGATAAGTTTGAAATGTCTGTCCAATCATGAACGAGACATCCAAATGTGAGAAAAACTCACTCTTGCCTATCAACCAATGGCGATACTCGTCGTCAGACAATTGACGAAATCCGGACGCGTTTGTCAACCCCTTAAGTTTGGGAAATTTGTCAGCTTCTTGAATATCATTAAGACGCTCTTTGGACGAAAATTGGATGATGATAATTCATAATTGCATCGCATATTTTCATATAATTAAGGTGAGGACTGGATTATATGAATATTATATAAATAATATAGGCTGCACTAATAATAGAAAATTTCGTTAAATAATTTACAATCATTTATTTATATTATTTGAAGAAACGTAAAGAGTAAATAAGATACTTTTATTATAAATATTAAATGAAATTTAAACATATACAATTAATTAAAATACAGTCAGTGTTACTAAAAGTTGGACAAATTAAAACAGAGAAAGTCTCTATAGATATAAAAACAATCAATTAAATAAAAATAATATACTATTAAATATGTAAAATGCATAAAACATAAAAAATAGGATAAGTTGACTTTCGATTGAATATACTACTTTTCTAAAAAGAAATGTTGTCTATGAAGTAAACATACAGACGTTAGCACACACATCATGTTTTGAATATTGACTCTAAATTAAAACTAGCGTTTACTTTTGAAAATATAAAAATATAAAGAAAAATGATTAAAAGTTTAAATTATGCTAATTAAAAAAGAGCCCAAACTTTGAATAAATATTGTATACTTGCCGATTAATGAGTAGTGAGACGATTCCAAATGGATTTAAAATTACAAATGCATTTCACTTCACCTAAATTTGAATAAATTATTTCATAACGAAATGCAATGGGTCTTTTCTCTAATCGTGCAAAATGTTTTCCGTAACATTCTCTAACAACAATCAACAAGTGAGAAGAATAATTACAGGCTCAACAATTCCAAAAGAGAAAGAGAAAAAGATATCATAGGGCATCATTCAAATTACATTCAGATGAACAACAACTTTTAATATGCACTATAAATAGAACAAAGGAACACAACAGGGACTGGGATTGGATGGGACAGGGACTGGACACAATAAAACCTTACTGTCTATGTGGTCGGACCCTTCCGAGGGCATAGTCGACATTTTGATGTCTTCTGTGCTGGCTGTCGATGCCACAGAAAGTGGCTTCAGGTCAAGGGCTGAATATAATTCAAGTGACACGAAACAGCCACACGATATAATAATTACGAAATATGAAATAAATAAATGAATAAATAAATAAATAATACAAAAAGTAGCACTGTATAAGCTGGGAAATTGTTTTGCGAAACTGAAATACGCAATGGTACAAAAGCTGGTAAATAATGAATAAATGATGAAATACATTTATAGAAAACAATTAGTAAGTTGAGGTTAAACTGAATACGAAAATAATAGCCTGTTTCATTTTGTATTTTGTATTGACAATAATTGGAAATGTTTTCTGAAGCGATTTGTTGAACACAACAAACAGACCGTTAAATCCTTGAAATGAAATATCCTTGAATCCTTGAATAGGACACCATACATTATCACACCTTAAGTTATTATTAATATCTAATTTCAGAGAGATTGGAAAATAATTTGGATTCATAAGGGCTTCAATTATCTGCAGATATTAAATTTCATAAATAATCGTCTCTGAATGTAATCTAAAAATGTACAGACGGATTTCATTTCTTACCGATAAATTTTAATTTTATTTACATTTTTTTTAATCAAACAGTTGATTACATGTGTGTCACGTTAAACATTTTAAAACAAATCTTTTCCATTTATAAATGAAATCATTTTAAAATGTAATGCTAGAAAGATTTGTCACAAAAATATGATATGATTTAGAATTAAAAAGTAGTTTCCTAATTTTGATAATGAATATAATGCTATGGCAGTTTGGGCATTAGAATATTAGTAATTTGTCTATGGTAACGTTGTCGGTGTTGATTTGAGAAAAGAGAAAAAGATCAGATATATTCTTCAGAACGGTTGGAAGGTTAAGTTTGGTCAGAGCATTAGCAGGACAAAACAAAGCGAAATAACAAAGATTAGGTGATAGGATTTGGCAGGTTCGGTGGTGCTGTTTAAATAAATTAATGAAAACGTTTACGTAGATATAATGACCGCGTTTTAATTGATTTATGACCGCACACATTTTGAATTAATTCAAATTATACATTATAAAATCAATAAAATCAATAAAAAATGATCAATAACCGTAATCACAAATAATACAAGAGTTTTGTTTTACGTGAAAGTCATCAGTGAAATATAAAGTTATTGGTTCTTATTTATATAGATAGTAAATATTATGAAACTATAATGTTAATCGATTTTTTGGAATTTTTGAAAAATCTAGATAGTCTTTCTGTAAGCGTTTTATAATTTCTAATTATCATTTCATAAAAAAATATTTGAATAATTAGAAGTACAGCAATCCATTTTAAGAATATTAATAAAATAATATAAATTTTGGTTAAGTTTAAGTTTAAGTACATAGAATGCCATTTAAACATAAAATCAATATACAATAATCATAAATATTTCTTTCATTGCATCTTATTTATATAATGTCTTAATTTTTACCAATTCCTATGTGGTAGTGATTTATTGGATTAACTGAATAAATTTTGAAATAACTCTTTTCGAATGAAATTTGATCATAATATTTCGATATTTAGAAAATATACTAATTCAATAACTGCAACAGATGACTGCTTAGTGATAGTTGTTACTTTACTAAATATCGTTTACATTTTTCAGTCATATGAGATACTTTTCCCTATAAACCTATAGACTAAACATTTTAACGAGCATAAATTATCTGTAAATGAAATATTATGATGTGGCACGATCTTAATCACTCATAAAACACGTCAAATTTATCCTTATATAAATACCAAACGGATCTTAAATCTATTACATTTATTCATGAGGCTTATTTTATTTAGTAAAACTATCGATCATTAAAAATCCCTTTTAAATGTTCACAAAGAATTAAAACTTTATATTAAAAATTAACAAAGTACTTTATAAACACAATTATAACGCGGCCATAATAGAAAGCAGTATAAAAGGAAAAAAGCTCATGAAACGGACAATTGTTCACTCGACGAAACATTTCTAATAAAGACGTTGAGGATCGAACCAAGAAATAAAAAAATTAAAAAAAACACTTCGAATAGAGAGGGGGGGGAGTTGTCATATCAAACCTTACTCTGAGCTAAAGTGCAGGGCGCACACGCCTCAGATGAGCAAGCCTGGGCTTTTGATGTGAGTACTAGATAAATTTAATAAATGTACACTTTAAACGTTGACCTGTAGGTGTATAACTTATAATTAGAATATGAATGACAGCAAAAGATGTTTTGATGAGCGGCGGAATAGGTTAATTCTTTAAGTATGGAAACATTTATTAATTTTAGAAGAAAAAAACTGGGTAATCAAAACAAAACCGAAACTGAAACAGTTCGGTTTCAGATTAAATTATTTGAACATGTTAGTAAATATGATACTAGTTTGATCGCAATGGACTCCAGATAATATATCTATGGATGCACCTACGGATGAATTTAATTTATCAAAAGAAATGTCTAAAGAGTTAGGATGGATGAATTTTTATATATAGGGTGTCCGGAAAAAAGTGCGCTTTTTAATACATACAAAAACGCATTCGTAAACCATCTTTTTACATAAAAATTGCTTTAACTACCTCTCCAAAACGGCTTCCCGACAGAGCGTCTGCTTTGGATGCAATGATAATGCTCGTTTTCATAAAGTTCACATCACCTAATATTTTCTTCAGGAGAACGTCGTCACAAGAGTTCCCCAGATTACTCCCCCAGATATTAACCTTTGCAATAGATTTGTTTTTCGTAACATGGAAGTAGGCTATCACAACATTCGTATTTAACAATGTTCAAGAGATCAGAGACTTTCTACAGCACTATCTCAATTCACTATCGTCCCGGATCACACTGCCGGCGACTCATTGAAAATAAGCGGAACTTTTTTTGAAATGACTTATTTCTAATCATATGTTTATAAAATATTGTGTACTTACGAACTGCTATTCCGTACTATATTTGTAGTTACATTGTTCACTGTATACATTATTAATATATTAATGTTTGTATTTAAAAAGCAATACTATAGTTTGTATTTAGAAAACGCATTTTTTAGGACACCCAGTATTTAAAATAATGCTTATAGTTCAAATCTTATCAAATCTTACCATATACTTTAATTAAAACACTTTCAATTAAGCAATAATTAAAAGTCTAAAGAATACATTATTAACCTAATTCACCAATTGGTATATCAAATATTTGTCTGAAGGCTCACAGATATGACTGGATTTCATATCTGACATAAATTATGTATTACTTGAACTCTGAACAAATGAATATATGACTAAAACCATAGTATACCGAAAGTTTTAAAAATGAGTTTTTAAGTGGATCAGATTTCATATTCAAGCATGTTTAGTTTGTAAAGTGGATTATTTCAAATGTAATGATTTAAATAGTTGTATCAAAAATACTATAAAGCAAAATGGATAAACTTACAGCTGTCGTCATCAATAAATTCAAGGTCATGCCAGAAAGCCGCAAATGGATTGTTCGGATCTGGTGCTTCTATTAAAAAAAACTCTAATGATAATAAATTTAAAAATAAAGATTTGTAAACAATGACTGTTTTGCAATTAACTAGTAATGTGTTAATTGACACAAAGTATATTGCACATCTTTAAAACAACCTAAGTTAACGATATCTGGAACAATTTGATCAATTAAACAACTCACAACTATTTCATTCTTGCTTACGATAAAGTATAGAATATCTTTGAAATTTTAGGGGAATAATTATAAATTACTTGTTTCCATTGCTTTCTTCTTGTCTGTTGTTGTGAGCATGTATAGAGCCGGGAGGTATGTAGATTGGGCCGCTCCCAACAAAGCTGCAATTGCAAACCAAAAAACATTACAATTGATATAAATAAAACTCGTATCAATTTGAAAAAAACAGTTGTAAAAAATGAAAAGTTATTTCATATTTATATATTTAGGATATCTAGTTTTAAACAAAATTAAATCTAATTATTTTATGAAATTTTAATAAATACAACTTCTATCACCTGTAATAGTCTCATTTTGCTTGCCCTCCTTCCTCTTTGCTACCATCTTCGCCTGGAAGTGTTTGCTCAGGTAGAGCGGGTGGTAGAAGTCTCCCACCAGGGTTTTAATCACCTTTCCCACCTCTCGCAGACTCACTTTTTCACTGTTCTGAAAGTGTCGTAAAGAATTGCGCCGAAGCACCGAGGCTGTTAGCAATGTCTGTCAGCTATAGAAATCATTGTGAGTGTATCTTCTAATTAGCCCGGCCAGACACGTCTTATGCTTTGTGCAATATCAGACTGTAGGTATCTCTTTCAAGCTAACATTATTCCCTTGTCAAAATTAGTAATTAAATAAGATTAATCGATTCTATTTGATCATCATTTTTATTAGATCATCGATTATTTATGAATGAGTTATCTCTCCGATTTTGGTAATGTTTTCATTAGAGAATTGTGTATCAGGTCAAAATGCTGTGCTATAAAAATAAGAATAACTAAATTAAGTTAAGGAAATTAAAATTTAAAAAATGTTTTGTAATGCAATAAATAAAATAATCATAAACCATTGATTGAAAGAATAACGGCTTATTTTATTTTAAAGAAATATATTTATTAAATATTATTTAACAGTTTTTTAAATTAAAGAATCTAAGTAATAAATTTTAAAACATTTTTGTAATAATTTTTTTTATTATGTAATTATAACCATTTGAAAATAATAAAAAAATAGTGAGAATTTAAAAAGAAATTAATTTAATAAATGCTGCATGCATTTTCCATTATTTTAAATAAAAAATAAAAACTTGAAGAAATAAAAATAAAAATAAGTATTACAATTAATCGTGTTCGTAGTTATCAATTTATTATTGTAAACCGTAAAGATGTTAAATCAAAAGTAAAAAAGTTTTATTAAAAATAATTCAAAATTAAATAAAAATAATTTAATAATTTCGATAGTTTTGTTTCTCATCAAATAATTTCAAAATTGCAAATATTACAATCAAACGTCAGTTGTCCACAAATATATACCTAGTCAGATACACATTAAAATAAACGAATTCTAAAATGTATTTTGTAAAATGAAGTTTATCAAATTTTGTAGGGAAATTCCAAATGAGTAAATAACTATTTGCATTGTTATCCAAAATAATTAAAACACTAAAAATGCGAACGAATATTTATAAATTTGTCAAAATTCATCCAAATAGACACACTATTTAAGTACTAGAACGTTTCGTATTTCTTTCAAGTTTTACTGGCCATTGATATACTACCATCTGAAATACTGGTGTAAAAATACTACCAGAAAATGTGCGTTCATTTTTATAATCATGAAAGGATATTTTCGTTTCCACCATGCCTTCCATCTTGCCATTCATATATAATATATGTATGTACTTTATACATTAATATATACATACGAGAAGAATTAAGGATATAATATTTAGGATTATGATGATAAAATTTACCTACTTAATAATGAATGGGTTGGATTTACTAAATACAATAATGAGTTTTTTCTATGGGATTTACATAAATTCACTAAATAAAATTACAAAACCAGGCTCGATTATTTGCTAAACTCTCGGTTAAACTTCTTAGTATTCCAGGGAAAAATACTATTTATTACATGCTGGATTTGTAAATTTAAATAGCGCAAAAGATTGTTAGTTGAGGGTAAATTCTATATTAATACATCAAATTTGCAAATATACTATTTAAAAGCATAAGGTAGGTCCGGACTCATTTGTTAATCATTCAAACATAATATGTAATCTAAACTTAATCTATAAAATATAGACAGAAATACGGCACGAAAAATGAAGCATGTACTAATGTCTAGGGATGTTAATATCGAATGCATTCAATTATATAGGTATAAGTCGGATCTCTAGGGTTTTATCTAGGATTACTATTAGCGAAGAACTTTTGGGAGACAAGTACAGTGTTTACATGATATATTAGAATGTCATAATTCTGTTATACTCAAAAGTCATCTTACACGAAATGTGAAATGAAACAAAAACATTGTTAGCACAAGTCTAAAATTGAGATTCATTAGTTTAAATATCTGACAATTATTTCCATTTTGTGTGAGATTCAAGCAGACTTTGAGCATCTATCTATATGTTAAAAAGGGGGCATTCTCTAATAATGAAATATCGTGTATAGGTATAGTAGCAGCAATATATAAATAGATAGATAAGTATAGCAAGTATAGATATGTAATTAGTCTGAAGAGGGGCAGGATTAAAATGCCGAAGACAAATGCATAGGTACCATTCTCTCTCGTTCATCCTTGGTTTGGTTCCCTCTGTTGCGCCATGCGACAAAACGCTGACCTAATGTCTAGTGGGGTGTAAAATATGGAGTGATAAAACAATGAAGCAGCAGTATTAAGGACAAAACAGTCTAGCCCGACTGTTGAAATATCAAACGAGGCACTCTCTTAGTATTAGTAAATATCAGAGAAAAAAACAATTGTAATGTTATAATTAGTTTTTAAAGGGAACTATTATATTAAGAACATATTCAATGCTTGATGTTATTCTTTGTTTTAAAACTTACTCGATGATATCTGTGATATTCCCATAAGTGATGAAATATTGCCACTTTTGAATTCTGCAAATTAAACAATACGAACATTAATCAAATAGTAATAAAATATAAAATATTACTTTTCGTAACATATTTGGTATTGCGTATTTAAATGATTAGATATTCATTTCTGAATATTCCGATTATTTATTAGTCGAACATAACATAATTTAATGCAATCGTGTTGGATAAAATGTTTGTAAAATATAATTTACATGATATTGGATCAATAATAATGTTAAAGGACGACTAAAATAAATAAATAAAAATTGTTAATGATTATAAACTGTGATCTTCATAAATGGAATATTTATTAAAAGGAGAAAATAGTAATTAAATATATTTATTATGTTTCGCTATTGAAGCCTGTTAATTTACGTTATCTCTATGTAAAATATTAATAATTTGATAGTTTGTATATGTATATAATATCTATGGTATAAATTTTAAAAATAAATTAAACAAAAATATGATGTATCGACCCAATTGATTCTCTAGGGTTTTATGCTTCTATGTCTTTTTATATATAATGTCGCTAAATACAATATCTATATTAATCGTTAATTTGAAATCAATAATATGAATGATGATGCCTCTATTATAATACCAATTTCTTGAGCTGATCAGTGAAGAGTTTCTCCAACGTATAGATAGTTAGAAATTCTTCCAGACTGAATCCTTGTTCCAGGAAAAGTTTCACAAAAATGTGACGATCATTCATCAAAGCTTCGAACATGTAGGTATTGAGGTCTCCTTTCTACGTGAAGAAAAAGGAATCATTCTTATTTAAAAATTATTTCTAATTTTGATTTATATAATAATGTTCTAGGTTCTCAAAATACGAATATTTTCATTTTTATCGAATCAAACAATTTTAATTTCATTGACAATGGACATTATTTTACTTTGATCTCTTCCATCTGGGAATAAAGTATTAATTTGTAAGCTGAATTATTTTAATTCAACTAATTCTTTGGCAATAAGATACAAGATTATTGAATCTCTGAATCAATTTTATTGTTCTGAATGATCGATTTTTTAAATTCACGACAAAATTTAAGTTCTATATACAAACAAGTTATATTTTATTATTTTTATTGATGCAAAGATTTGAGTAATAAAATTTTGTTTAAAGTTCTAGTTTTCGTTTTCAAAAAGATTTTTTTGTTTTTATTGAACATTATTTGAAGTATTTTATAATGTTAATTATATTCCCTGATTGTATAACGAGTGTGTATTAATAAGGTTTAATTGTTTAAATTAATGGTAGTTTCGATATAATTAAAATTGTATTTATGACATTTTCAAGTTAGCTCCTAAATAAAATATCCAACTTCTATGGACATGTTTGAAAAGTTATTCAAAGAAATTAGAACAAAATGAAACTCTATTTTCAAATCATGGAAAACTGGAAAATTAATTAAAATTTTTTAATCGGATAAACACGATAATAAAATAGATACATTTAATAATATTACGCTTTAAACTAAACAGTGTAACTGCTTTAATGTCAAGTATATAGTCTTCTAAAGCGCTAAATACCTACCGTATAATGAAGACAAGTAAAGACAAATAATTTCTTAAATATAACTGATTTTTGATGAATTCAAAATTTGCTTTCATACTCTTATGAACAACCGAAGTGTTTCATTCGAAGTCTTTTCTGTAAGTTTTAAATTAGATATCCTTTACTAAGTTACTCACCTTCCATTTCTTGTCCTCCAGAAAGACCTTTGCCTTGGCGATATCAGCTCTGTTGAGCATCATCGTGATCTCCAACTGTTCCAAATTTAGTTGTTCAGGGGGCGTATCTGTTCCAGCTACATAAGACAAGGATGATGAACAGAATATGAAAGTATGAAGAATGGGCTATAGGAATGCACCAATGAGTAGAAAATACACTTTTTGATGTTTAGAGTTTTTTAAATATTAGTATGAAGTAAATACACATTACGCTTTTACGGTTAAGTATCGTATACTCTTTATAGTCCATCACCACAGGATATATTGTTAAAGTACATAAATGTGCATAAAAGAAGTCAACGTAAAACAGAACGAAAACAAACCAAATATTGAACAATCGTTCACGCATGTGTTAGTTAAATTATAAAAGTTCAATTTATCCTAACTGTATTCAATAGTTTCATTTGGGGATATAGGAGGTAGATGTAACTCAAGAAAATAAATGACTAATAGTGGTAAAATAAAATGGAGTGTACCGCAAAAAATTATAACAAAAATTGATTGAATGTCTATTATAGAAATTGAATTAATGTTTATTGAGTTTAATATTCAAAAAACGAATATTAGCAATAAATAAATATATTTGTGTTCTGAAAATACTGCAAAAAATACTTTAGAAATCCGTCTTTTTGACGGGTGTATTGTAATATTAAACCAAAATTTAAAATAAAGTATTAACATTCATATAAATTCCGAAAATGATTTCTGTTTTTGGTGCAAACCAGCTTTAAAATCTTATAAAATTAACAAAATATTCTCTTATTTCAAAACAAATTGGATATTGTTTAGGTAATGAGAAAGTGTAAACATAATCTTAATTATAAATCGATCGACTCTCTTGTCTCTAAGATTCAATGTTTGTACTTCTAAATAAGATAAATATATTGCAAGTGGAACTTCTCTATTTGTGGTCAAAATCAAATATTGGCACACAAGTATCCTTCACATTAAATGTTGTCATATTATATGAACTTATATTAAATATTGCTATAGAATACGAGTAATGGATTTAATTAAAATGTTTCAAACTAATGTTTTATATTAAACTAATGAAATATTTATTAAGTCTTATATTAAATTTCATTTAAACTCATATTTTCCAAAGAGTTATTAAAAATGATAAATGAATTAGAGAATCGTGTGTTAGTTTTTAAGTAAAACAAAGTTGTTATTCCTTTCACAGACAATGAAAAAAAATAGAAAATGTGTTGTTTACTGAAGTAACAATCTTTTACAAATAGGTAGATGACTAATTATCCGTATATGTATAATTGTTCACTGACATTATTTTGTAAATTATGGGACATTATTTTAAGAGACATTAAATTAAGGGACATTATTTTGTAAACATTGAAGACTGATAAGGAAAAAACCTCGTGTAAATTGTAAAATATTTTAGAAATTATTTGTAATATTTTAATACAATTAAATGTTATAAAATATTACAAATAATATAAAAAGAATTACAATTTATATCAGATTTTAAATTTCTTTGTCTTTAATGTTTATAAAAATGTCCCTTTACACACCGACATTTTAAATTAGTGAATAAATTCATACGCTTGAATGTCGACAGTAGTACAATTTCAAAAATAGAATTAGTTACAATTATTTCCCAGGGTTACTTAGCACTTTTTATATTACGAAATGTAGGTAAATAAATTAGAAAAATTAATTGTTATTATTTAATTAATAGATTTAAATATTATAATTTATAATATGATAGTTATTTTAAAGTTTCGAAACTTAAAAATTGTTAAATTATAACTTATAAGTTAAATTAAAGTTTCGCAATTTGAGACAAAAATTACCTTATATGGGGAACTGTTGCACAGGGTCGCATTGTGTAAAAGTATCGGTTTATAAATGTTGGATTATAAATAATCAACTTTCTGTAATACCACTATCCACATGTCAAAACAAATTGTTTAACTGTAAAGATATTACCAAAAGTATACTATAACCTTCATTTATTAAATATTTCTAATTATTTTTATCTTCATAATTTATAATTTAATTTAGCAAAATATTTTTTACTACAAAAATCATATCCACCCTGAAAGTAATTACAATGTCAACTATCAACAGCTTGATTAATTAAGAGTGATTATTTTTGTTGTGTTAATTGCTCATATCTTAAATGAGTGATATGGTGATATTCAAGAGACAGATAGTTGCAGAACATTAAGTCTCTTTAACACAGTTAACACATTAGAATAAAAATAATGTATCATGCTTGGAACAATACAATATAACACTGAACTTAAAATACAATAAATTATTGAAAATTTCATGTATATAAAAATAGCATTGTTTCAAAAAGTTTCGAAGTATTTAATGCAAAAATGCACACATTTTATTCCAAGTTATTTAGACAATGCAAAATTTTGCCAGACTATAATTATTCAAAAAATCGTAAATATTACTTTTTTTCCTTATTGCCTAATATATATTGACAATAAAACTTATAAAAACACAAATTTAGATATACAAAAGAGTGTTTTCCAAAATGATGACAGGTGTACATTCAATATTTAAATGGTTGTACCAGTGGTGATGGTATTAAACTTTTAGCATGCAACAGTTTGCGTCAGAATATCAGAAAGTGGACCCGTGCTAACTGAACCAACATGAAAGCAATTAACGTATTATAGAAACGACAAACAAAGCCATAGTAATATATGATTGTGACATTAATTATAACGTTGGAAATCGAATACAGAGTTTTATAAATCAAATTAGAAATGTTCCCGATTATTGTGAAAGCCGTATTTGAAATAAATTTCTTTTTTTTTACCATGATCGAAAAATGGCATTTCGTTGTTTGATTTATGAAACAGTTTTGTTTTATTAGGGACAGTTTTAACAGAATACTATACTCACCAATTGAACCTTGATAATAAGATATAAAAACGGTATAAAATGATTTATACAAATTTCTAATAATAGATGCGAATAAAATGATGTCGAGATCATCCAAATAAAATATAATAGATCACTACAAAATAGGAAAATTAACTATGAAACGTTTTATTTGTTTATTTGATTGGATTAATAATTTATTCATTTATTCAATTAAGTATATGCAAACACTCAATTCTTAAATATATTTATTTACGAAATCTTTATGAATTTTTCTTAAATTTCACTTTAACAAATATATAAATGAGGCTATAACCGCACAAACGTGGTTGGAATAATAAATAAAAGTATTTTTCAATGTATATATGTAGACTCTCTTAATCTGTCTATGAAGACTAATTATACATAATCTTGAGCTGATCTAGACAGCAGATTCATCTAATAGGGCAATATTGTAGACAAACCCAGAATCCTGACAATCTATAGAAATGACTGAAAAGGGTGGACTATATATTTCCTCATCATTAAAATTTTGATAAGACCTTCATGGATACGTTGTTTTAGTTAACTTTAAAGAATATTTTTATTTGGGTTTTTTATATATTACAAAAACATAACACAAATTGTATATATAAATATTATTAAGCTTGATACAAATATATATAAATATAAATAAACTAGTAACTAGAAATTGAAACACAAAGGTATAAGCAGATAAATATTCGGAACACAGTGGGAAAATACTCTAACTATGAAGATGGTCACATAAATAATGGTACAAACATTTACTACTTCCTACAGAGAGACAGATATTCTTATTTGTTGTATTTGTTGCAATAATTTTATGACCATGTATAATATGTAATGTTTATTATCTATTGCATGTTGCATGAGTATAACTTATAATATTAATACAAATAAAAAATATATTTCAAATGTCAGATTAATTTAGTATAGTTGATTTAATATTTCTAAGAATAAAATAGAAAAATTTTAATTAAACGATTAAAAATTTGTTTAATTAAAATAAATATTTAGGTAAATGAATTATAGCTTAAGGCCGTCAAAATTATTGCGTTTGTTCGACTCAGTTGTAAATATTTATTTGCAAAAACAAAAGAAATAATCCCGCGACCTCACCGCTACTGAGAAGAGAAGTGATCATGTATCCGTCCAGATCCCAATCTTCCTCCATATCGAACTCCGTGACCAGGTGACTGTGTGTTGTGATCATTTCTCGAACCATTTCGACCTCAACGGAGTAGTCGAGCACCCCAGGATGAATGTCGCAATAGCGATCCCGAAGAATAGTCTCCAGTCTGGAGTCAGGATTTTTATTACATATATACTACTAACCTTCCCCAGTTTAATAATTGAATGATTAATTTACACAGTACAAATATGTAAGCATGTAATAAAGAAACAGATATATTATAAAACATTAAATTGTCTCAAAATGAAAATTATATCGTGTTTATTCAGGACGAAATTGAGACATCTCACTTACCTTGCTTCAATATGCACAGTTTGTGTTCTATTTTAATCATTATTTTTCTACTCTTAAATCTAAGAAAATTATGTATAGTTAATATTTTTTATCTGTTTCAATTTTTTCCTTATTAACTGACCATAAACTATTGAGATTGAATGATTATATACATAAAGGGAGGACAACTTATTTAATTTGTCCTTCTCGAAAGGGACCTTGAGTATATATGCAATTATTGCAAAAACCTTTTGAAGAATATTGATTAATGGTTTACTAATTTCACTTTACTTCGTTTTACAATATTCACCAAACTCAATAATTTATTATTTAAATATATCTCTTGAGAGTAACAATATTAGTTACTCTGGTATTAAACCAAATAAAATAGTGGAATATTAAAACATTTTCTGATTTCAATAAACAATTCAATATATTCACTGAAAGATAAAAATATTCCTACGAATTTATAAGTTATATTGATTATAAAAAAATCGATATTTTTGGTTGACTAATATATTTAAGAAATGAAATAAATATTTTTAATGATGGCCATTTGATTTCTCCAGTGACATATATTGACAAAAATCTATTATCTCGATATCTACATCAATAAACTAAACTAAACTCAACTGAATAATAAATTTGTTTAATAATTGTTTTAGAAATATTTTACGATAAAAGCTTTCAAAAATATTTTTATAGTTTTTGTAACTGCAAACTTATCGTTTCAAAAAATTCATTCATATAAATGTTTTTAAACTTTCGATAGTAAGTTTGGTCCAGAATATTTAAGAAATTAGTAAAAATCATGTATTAACAAAATCTGTCATTTTAATATCAACCAATATGCTCAATATGTCACCAAAAATAGAATTAAAAAAATATATTTTTTAAAAATAAGAATGTTAAAGAAACTAAATTTTATTGATTTAGTTTTAAAAATCTTAAAAGTAAATCCTCAATCTAAATTAATACCTTTAATAGAATACAATTATAAAATGGGAAAAATGTAATATAATACACATAGGTACAATATATGGAACAAAATACCAAACTGAAAATAGGACAGCTTTTGTCAATCCAATATTTATACGGTTATACAATATAATACATATTTTGCTAATAATGGCTTATAAAAATATGACCTGAAAAAAATATTCTTACAAATTTTTACATATGTAAAAAAATAGTTTTGCTGAAGTAGAATTTATTTAACCTTCCATTTCACCTGATCGCCGTAATGAAGTAATGAACCTGGGAATCATAGAATAGATTATACCTGCCAAGGATCCATTTTGTAAAGTTCAGATGTAATAAAGATAAGGAAATAACACAAATTTGACGATGATTCTTTTTAAAATAGCAAAAAATGAAAGTTAGTTGAAGAATATATATAATGACTGAAAGGAAAAATCGATATTTGATTCTTTTGATTCAATAGATATAACTATTTTTCATTCCCATTGCGGCTGGATAAGGCGTGTTTTTATTTAAAAAATAGTCAAGACATCTATAAGAAGGGGGATAATATATTGCATATAAATAATTTTTTTTTAAATCTATCAAACACCATTAAGGAAAGAAATCAAATTTATTACTATTATCTGAAAATCAATAGATTGTATCGATTATTTCTTTTATAAATTCTAGAAAGTGTTTAAATTATAAAATATTTGTATTTGAAATTGAAATTGAAATTGAAATTGAAATTATTTATATTAAGCTTGTCAAATTTCAGAAAGAAAACTAAAATTTATTTTAAAATCTTTCTTAATCAAAGCAAGAATTGTTTCTTCAACATATTTCTATTTACCTATATCTATTGTTGACTTTTTTTAGTTTGAATTGATCACGGTAAATCTGAATCAATTACGCAAGCGTAAACAGTAGATCATATAATAAAAACAAGTTTTTTGGGTCACTGAATGCACAATTTAATCATCCAACTAGGTAGGTACTCTTTATACTTATATATGTTCGGTATAGCAAACCATGTTTGATAGTGTCTTTTAGTCCTTGCCGCATTTATGACAGGGTTTAAACTTCGGCCAATAATGTTTAATGGTCTTCCAAACATAACGTATGACAACTAATATATTTTCTGATTAATGTAACAGTTGTACTAACTGGGTCAAAGCATACAACTGTGCGCTCTCCATATTAGCTTCAATTATCAGCAATCATCTAGTTCTGGTGACAGAAACACTCTTTATATTTCCATACTAGATATTAAAAGTTGGAATACGTAAATAAAGTTTTGAAATGGCTCAACTCGTGAGCTTTAACTTCGGTCTTGTGGCAAAAGTAATTCAACAATTTAAACTATTATACAGTTTAACTGTAAATATTATAATATAACGTGTATTAAAACTTTGTTTATTTGTATAAGATTTACGATTAACGCTCAATGTAATTATCACAATAATTATTGCAGTAGTGAAGTATTTAAGAACTAAAATAAACTAGCTTTGGCATTTTCTTGTTTGCATCTCTAACATTAAATGCAGATTAAATGTTTTTCAAGTGATTTTATCTTCTGATCTCTGTAATATAATACGATTCAGAACAGAAGGACATCATCTCTTGATCTCAAAGTTACACTGTGACACCCAAGAATATCACATTTTCATAAATGCTATGCAGTGTACAGAAATCATACGGATCTGAACAATTGTATCCAGATAACCTTTTTCATCCCTTCGATGCATTGAACTTGGAGTAATGAACTTTAATATACATTGATATTATACATAGTTCGGTTATATATAAAATCACATACAATATCATTTATATTTAATAATGGGTAAGCATTTATGGTAGAGAACGGTACCCATCCATGGTTCTAATTAGTTCAAAAAAGGGTCTGTATAATTCGCAATATTCCAGATATAATTCATTAGTGGTCCAAAATATAATGGCTTCATATATGACACTAGATATGTTGTTACCATGTTGAGTAATTGTTGATGCAAGTTGTAATTTTTTCCAGGTTTAATAATTCATTATGACACAATAAAAATTAAATATTTAAGAAAAATTAAAAACGAAAGTAAAATGTGTTCTTAATAATCCGTTTTACTTTATTAATTTAGGATATATCGAAGATTATAAATATTATAGATTGAACTTACTTGGAGTCCATATCGTCCGGGATTGATCCATCTTCAGAGTCTGCAGTGGCCGAATGTAGAGCATCGATCGACATGGCGATGACGTCAGCAGCGCCCGAGGTTCCCTGAAATAAATGTACCAATAGTTTTTAAATCAACCATTAATTAAAATTGACTTTGAAGTGAGATTTTTTCACATATAACTAGATAAAAAACATTTTAGATTTTAATTATAATAGCAAAAACTGATAATAAATAAACACCTTTCATTTCGAAATTGTTTACAAATAGTTATGTTTAAATATTCAAATCAAAAATCATTATTTTAATATATAAAATATAACTCTTCCGATCACTATTGAAATAATATTTTCATTAGATGTTTTGAAACAGAGCAAAACATTCTAAACATGTAAAATGTAAAACCTAACGGCAATTTGATCCTTTTATAGAGAGTGCAACAAATGCTCACGTTTTTAAAAGTTCTTCAAAAATACAACTGCTTCCTTGTGTCAAAAACATCGTAATGTACCATCTTAACAAGTTCAAAATATTTAGCATGTATAATATGAGCGTTATCCTCTTTATTTAAATGTTTGCAAAAAATTAAGTCACAAATTATGTCAAAAAATAGTTCCTTTTATTTATATATTTAAGCTTTTGATTCAAAACAGTTATTTTTATTATATTTAATTTAATTTGTTTAATTTAATTGTTTTATACTATTAGTCAAATTCCATCCATTTGAACATCCAACCTCTTAAAGTACACTGGATTTACGTCTATAAGAGAAAGTATAATTACACCTTGCTTGGGCGGGCTAAGTTTCTCTATTATTCATCAGAAAACATAATTTAGAAACCTTCAAACTCCAGACTAAATACGTTCCTAAGTAAGCCAAATTGGTAAGAATGCCTTAATTTGTGAAAACTCCATCAAAACGGGTGTCAAAACTGTCAGTTATGACGACCCAAACATGTGTCTGAATGTAGTCTACATTTTTGTTATTTTACCTGCCTTCATTTATCAGTTAATTGCATAAAATTATCAAAATGAGGAACCGACCTGCCGATTAAAAATTACGAATCAATATTGTAGTTGAGGATGCAATCATTTGTAAATGCTTTCAACATTTTTGACATTAGGTATATATTTAGTATTTTGATATATTTAGAAACATATTTAGACAACACACTAATCAATTGTTGATGGATAAAATAGTTTATACTGAAATTTTTGCACCTTTGTATGTATTCAATATATCATGTTCTATTTAAAACTATAGTACACCTTATAGATATTAACGATGACATCTATGTCGACTATGGTATCTAAAGAGTTCCATTTCTCCACAAAAGTTTATCAATCACTGTAGATCTGCTCATTCCAATATTTTAACAGAAAGAAGGGAAAACAGCAAACAGCAGACCGGAAATGTTACTTTTATTACGATAAACAAGCACAGCTTCTTAAGACCGGTACAGCCCAAATTCCAAACTCACTTACGCATGGCAACTTATTGGTAGAATTAATAGTCAGTATATATCTACCTTTAAAACTGACCATCGTTCACAATTATTGATTTACAAATGAACCAGGGAATATACATATTTATTGATTTGTAGTTGATTTGCAGGCTGGCTGAGGAATTTCTAAGAATGTAATTTATAAACACCCTGTTATGAAATCAAGTAGTCTACAAAAAATAGAAAATTTTGTATGCTGAATTTGAAATATAACTTTAATTATTCTAAAATTGTTTAATTATGTTAAAAAAATGTTTACTTGGTAAAAGACCTTTTGGGAGGTCAATACAGCACTTTAGAAATAAAAACAATTTCTTTTCAATATTAATTCTTCCAAATGTTTTCACTTTTTTAGAATCAATAAGGTTACTAAAATTAATAGTCGATAAATTTTAAATAATTAACAATTCGAAAGTCATCATTCAAGAAAAAGTTTCCTTAATTGAAACTTTTTCTTTCATTTGGCAATTCTCATGCAGTTCACACTCTCCCCAATTATCTACTCAAAAAATTAAACTTCGCAAACAGAAACAGATAATCCCCTAGCCGACTTTTTGCACAAAATGTAAACAAAATTGTCCGGAAACAGATTTTAATTGCGTTCATGATGGATGCTAGGTGTCCTAGAACTCATTTAGGAGTAATTTACCTTTGACTTTGTGAAGGTGCCAACTTATACGAGTATATAAACAGATTTTAAGTTCAACCGGACATATAAAATGAAACGGAGTGGGGAATTTAATTTCACTACACTGGGAGAAAAAAATAGAATTGGAAGATGAAATAAACACCTTGAATGAAAAATATATACTTTGCGGTGGAATCCGTTTTGCTTAAAGTTTAAAACAACATTTTGTCGAGATTAAAAAGTTATTTAATTCCAAATATAACCTTTAATTAAATTATAAAACTAACATTAAAAAATGTGTACCTTATTCATCGATTAGTAATACATGCATTCACCTATACATACATCGTACTGTATACTTACATATTATAATGTTGCCTATAATAAAACCGATTAGAAAAAGTTTGACAAGAATTAGCATAAGTAGAAGGCAGAATCTTCCTCAATAACTTTTCAAGTTGTATCGGTAATTTTTTGTTTAAATATGTAAAACATATGTTTACTTGCAAGAAAGTAGCGTATTGATGCAAATTCAATGTTCCAAAGTTCGAAAGAAAAAATATGGTCTAACAAAATATTTCTTTTAAAAAATTCTCATTATTCATTATAAAAAAATACAAATAAATAAAAATAAATAAATAAATAAATATAAATATGTTTTATTTTTATTATGTAATTTATATTTTCTTACTTTGTACTAGGCTCTATTTCAAACATTGAAAATAAAATACATACTTACTACTTACTTACTTACTTACTTACTTACTTACTTACTTACTTACTTACTTACTTACTAACTTACTTACTTACTTACTT
>JAUZNC010056562.1:0-14224 GCA_034780395.1 Vannuccia rotundouncinata | reverse complement strand
CTATTCTATTCTATTCTATTCTATTCTATTCTATTCTATTCTATTCTATTCTATTCTATTCTATTCTATTCTTTTCTTTTCTATTCTATTCTATTCTATTCTATTCTATTCTATTCTATTCTATTCTATTCTGTTCTATTTATCGATCTTGTTGTCTTTTGTCGTTTTCCAGGTTTCCACTGCAATGTTACGCATGCATCAGAACAGCGACGAACCCTTCCGAGCCTTTAAATGTCGCACTTATTCCGCGGAAAGGCAGTATAACATGCTCTTTCGCTTTGAGGCTTACATCCTCAACTTTGAACTCAAACAACACTGTATCGATGCCATCATTAATGATTTGATGTTAGATGATCATTGGTGGCCCAAAATTGACTTCCTGATCCCCCGTCGACAATGCTGGTCTTTTTCGGAAACCCAGCGAATTTAAATTTTTCATTCGGTCAGTCGGCATCTTCCAATGAACACTAATCAATAATCTGCAGACGCCCATTTCAAACACTCACAACTTTCAATTGCGAGGTGAACGCCACCCAGAAACCGATGACCTAGTTCCCACAATTTCGTGGTAATATTTAGTATTTAATTTTTAGTAAATTTATAATAATATTTAGTAATTATATTTAGTATTAATAATTAAAATATAAAAATATAGTGAATGTAATATATAAAGTCACAAAATCTGTGACCGTGTATGTGTGAAACCTTTATTATATTAAATTACACTCAAAGCTAATGTTCTTTGTAACGAAAAATCCAAAATATTTGGATCCATTGTTCCTAATATATGGTGATTTATAGAAATATAAATAAGTAACAATATAAATGTGGTGATTAAGCTGATAATTTTTTTATATTTATATATTTGGTTTTAATTATAACTATAAATATAATTAAATTTTTATTTACAAAAATACATATTCCGCGCGTTGTTTTAAATTTTTCAGCGGTACTCCGTTAACAATCTTTTCAATACATTCAGTGAACAGCCTTATTATTTTCATAAGTAAAAACATCTTATTAAAAATAATTATATTATACAAATTTGTTTATATTATTTTTAGTATAGATGAGATATCTTTTATAATCATTAATGGATTTAATTCAATTTAATGAATTTGAGATAACCTTTTATAAATTTAATATTATAATAATTTCATGTATGTATAATAATATTTATAATTATTTAACTTATTAAATATATTGTCTTATAAATTCACCGAATGGGATATTGCTGTGATGCACTGGAATGTAATGGAACAAATTGATACAATGTTTTTTTTTACTCATAATGTTTTATTTTTGTCAAAATAGATTATAATAATAATTTTCTAAAATTAATATTTGAATTCATTTTAATTAAATACCCATGCATTTTAAAAGATTTATAATAGAAAATCCTTTGATTTTGTAATATCCCTTGAGTTAAGTACTCCTTAATTTTAGAAAAGGGTAACTTCATGATATATGGGTAATAAATGGAACAAAATCTTGCCCATATTTTTTGGGTAAAAAACAGGCTGTTTTAAATGTCTATTTAATGCTATGTTTATAAATAATCAACAGTTTACTTGAAATATGTTGTGTTTTTTTATATTCATACTTTATTTATCCATATTATTATTAAATATGCTTGTGTTATAAACATGAACAGTTGTTTTCTTAATCAATATTCATGACTTTCTATACAGTATTCATAGTTTTGTGATTTTTAGGTATTAGACAAATACCTAAGGATTGTCTGAATTTTGTTTATATAATATAATATACATTTTTTTTTCTAAGATAAATGTTTTGTGTTGGCATAAATATAAATTAAAAAGTTAAGAAGTTCCACAACACTATGAAAGTTTATTTTCCTGAATTTTCAGTACATCTGTACCTTCATCAGAGGCAAATACAAATATAACCAAGTTTATAACCAAATATTTCATTAGAATTGCATATATAATACTGTTATGAATAAACACTCTGATTCATTCATACCTTTGATTTTTTTGAATTTGTACTCTAATCTTAATTTCTGTCTAGTTGCTGGCAGTCTATTGTTATTCAATATTATGTCTGTCTTGTTTGTAGTGCTGTGATGTTCTTATTGGCTTGCATTCTATTACATAAGATTATTGTTAGCTGCTGTTATAATATCTTCACTTTTGTATTTGCCTCTGATGAAGGTACACATGTACTGAAAATGCAGGAAAATAAACTTTCATAGTGTTGTGGAACTTCTTAACTTTTTAATTTATATTTCTTTTTCTTAACATAACTTTCTACTATTTATTACAGCTTCCTTATATTGCAAATTTTCATAAATTTACTCAAAAGAAAAAAATATACTGTACATTGAGAATATATACAAGTTAAAAAGTAAATAAATATATATTCACAATGTTAAAATTACTTTGTAATAGTATTCTATTAAACAATTATCACCTATTTGTTAAATCACAGGACAAAATGCATGCTTATATTCTCTTTAGGACTATATATAAATTGCTCTCCAGTATATACATTAAATATACTCATAATTCATATTGAAAACAGAAATGCAAAGTGTTGTATCCCATTTTTTGCCAAATTTAGTTAATAATTTACAAATATAGTATATTAATACAGTACTGAAAGTCATCTAAAAAAGTGGAACATATTATTATTATAAGGGAGCCATTTATTACTAAAGTTATAAACTTACCATTTATAACCTGGTTAAATCAACAGATAATTTTTACCTATAAACAATCTAGGCTTTTGTTCCATTTATTACCTGCAGGTACATTTTGGCATAAATGTAACCTAAAAAATATTGGTACATATAATATCATTAATCAAACAATATGAGTAAAAGCTGGCAGGAATTTTATCAATAAATGTTTTAATTATTACATACCAATTAAATATAATGTTGTCTGTGTTTCATAAACTCATAAAAATATGGATCTATATATATTCATATAGGTACCTATAATTTTATAAGTTATATAAATATATTACATATCTAATATACCTACTAAATCTTAAGATTGATAATTAATATTCTTTACTAGCTTTCTCTAAATACAAATCTTACATTTCTCAATTTATAATAATATTTATTGATACTATATTATAAATACATTTTTATAATTTGTTATGCTTGATGCACATCTATGTCAATAGCAACTTTACCATATAAAACAAATAAACAATTCCATTTTTATTATTTTTATTCCATATTTCAGTAAATACATAAAACCATTTTTGCACATTACTTTAGTGTAAAATTTAACCTTTTCTCAACAGGCATCACAATATTTGCTACACAAAAAACTTAACTCACCCAGCATGTGATTCTATTTTTAGTATCAGTAAACTCTGATTGGCTGATATCTTATTCACCTTTCCTATAAAAGAAGTTTTTGCAATTAAGTATGTGTTTCCACCTTGATACGTTGTCACACACCACATCGATTTTTTATGTTTTCTGTTTGAAGTGAACAACAATAATATAGTTTTAAATGGTTTATTTTCTATGGAATCAAATAATTCAACATCTCCTCTTATTCAGAATAGTTTAATTTTCACTATTTTATTTAATTAATGATTGGGAGAACTTCTATTTATATATTTTTTGTGTAAAAATCTACATACATCTAGTAAAGTGTATTATAATAAATGGCCAAGTTTTTCAGAGCAGCACATCATAAAAATATACAGATAAAATATAAAGCTTTCTTATTTTTCTTTATTTTCTTATTATTTCCAATATTCTATTTTGCATGATGTAGAATTCTTATACATAACTGACAAAATTGAGCAACATTCTGCTGTAAAAATCAATAAGCCTTGCTTACTCTTGCAAATATTATATTGTACATTTTTATGAATAAAACATCTAGAGCCTCAAAATGTGCTCACTATTTAGTTTGACTATCCAACTAAGGGATTACTGGCAATAAATCAAATAACCTAATAATTTCAAAATATAAAAGTCAATTTCTATATTTTTTTGTTTCTCACATATTTCAGAATGTTTTATTTAAAATTTGTTTTGATGAATATTTTTTTGGTGTTGTCAAAACATTATGATTAATCAAGCAAACTTTGCAGATGGTTCTATTTTTAGTATTGAGTAGACCCTGATTCACCGATATGTTGTACACTTTTATATAATAGAATTTATGGTAAAATATATGTTAAGAATTTAAATATTAAGTAACAAAGATGGAAAAATTTTCATCTAGAAACATTATATATGTTTATATACAGCAACAGTTCACATTATTTATTGATTTTTACTAATAGTACTAATTAATAAACTCTTTTGCTTTGTTTCTCTTGTTTCTGATCATTTTTTCTGTATTTTCATTCTTAGACAAAATTTAATCAGAATGTTTCATAAGTCATGCCTGAATTTTCAATCAATATATTTCTCATTACGATTGCCACCTACTAATTTTAATCCTTGAATCTGAACAAGCAAAGATTTACTAATTTCTCTGGTCAATTGCTGTGTAGTTATTAATATGTATTTACTAATAAAAGAGCAGAAAATATTCTATACAAAGCTAATTTAAAGGAAGGTTTACATACTGTTTTAGGTAATTACTTTTAAAACTGGTTTATAAACTTCTTTTATTATTGAATTGGGCTCAACATAAAGCACACACATTATGCTTATTGTCTACGATTTCTTTTTGATTTTATTCAATTTATAAAGTAAAAATCTAAAATTTAATTTGTTATTTGAAAATCATTAGAAATAATAAAAAAATAGTAGATCAATCTAAACAAGTTTAATTTAATAAAACTAAGCATTTATCAAATTTTTGAATTTATCTCACTCGCTCATCAGTGAATTCTGTGTTTATAACTATATGCAATGAAGAAAAAGTTGATTTAATTGTCGATTAAGGGTTTTCTTATACATAATTTTCCAAAGATTTTCATTCATTAGACCAGAACACTCAGTCTGTGTTTGTCATCTATAGATTGTTCATTCTGTTATCACATTCCTTATTGATTTTGAATATTAAAATTCAAACTATTCTTGTTAGTTGAAGGGTAACACAAATGTTAAGAAAGATATCAGAATATATATTTTTAAATTGATCAATATAGACATATCTGAAAATGGTAAAATTTTATTTATTACTAACAAGAGTATCTCGATTATCTTACCATTTTTTTAAATTTCAATACTTGTATAAAATAGGGTTCATTGATATTAATTTATTTACGTATTTGACTTATTGTGTGAGAGAGGAATATAATTAATATATATGTATAAATAAAATAATTTGTTTTATCTATTACATTTTTCATACATCTAGTTTAGGGCTGCAATTGGACAGCGTCACTTGTGTGTTTAACTTTTATTTGATCTCAGATGATTTCAATAATCGAGGATTGACATCCTAGAGCAGATATTGATTGTGAGAAAATATAAAACACTATAAAACGTAGTTTCCTATAGAGCTCATTAAAGTATGAAGTCCAGTTTTCAATTTATGTCGAAATTGTTTTGTTTTCAAAGCATTTAAACTTAATCTGATTTTTATATTTCTTCGCGACTAAAAAGAATTGAAGAAGTTTTAATTTTAATTTTATTTCAATTACTTATACAAAGCTTGATCAGTAGTAATTACTCTTTTATTGTTAACAAATATTTAAACTGAAACATTTAACATTGATTTACTGAAAATAGTTATGTTAGTTAGTTAGCTAGGGGTACATCAAACATCTTTGAAAACACTGTGATCTGACATCCCTCATACGAGCGAGGGTAGTCATTTACGGTAATAAGGTTTAGCCTCTCCTGACAACTCTTTGGTTAGACATACTGGTGTGGTGTTAGCTTATAGTAAGGAATGGAAAGCTGGCTGTTTCTTTGGGAACTGGGGTGCACAAACATACAGACATGAATACATTTTGAATCATAAGGATTATGCGTATAGAACTGTTTGAATTTACAAAATAAAATACAATTATAATATTTCGCTTTAGTTATTGAGTAAAAATAGGTTGTTCCCGATTGTAAAATTATAAATGTTCAGTATTTAACTATTTTATTTGTTAAACTGTAATTTGAACAGCTATTTCGTCTTTACACTCTCCAGTATTGCAATAAACCCGAGCACTATGAGCGAGGATAACACATCCCATCAGGATGCACTGCCCGACCTCTCTCGTCCGACTCACGCTAGTGATAAAACTCCCGACCAATCACCTCACGGAGAAGGGGACCGATGTAGCCCCCCTCCACCCCCTCCTCCAAGACAAACCGTCTCTCCTCCAGCCAATCCACACCACTCGGCACCATCGTCACCGCCACCCACGCTCCCTCCAGCCAATCAGAAAGCGCTAGCGGATCAGACGCCCTCCCATCCGACCAATGACAGGCTAGCTCGTCCGCCGCCCTTAATTCCAACCAATCAGGCAACTGCTCAAGCTCCCACACCACCTCCACCCCCCTCCACCTCCACCAATCCTACCACCAGGCCGCCGCCGCCTGTTCCCACCGTTCAGGAGCCCCCAACACTCTCCATCCCGCCCCACCACCCTCAAGGAGCAACTTCTGCGGCAATGTCTGACAGCCCCGAGCCGGAACCCACCCTAACTCTCTGTGAACCGTGTCTCTATGAGCCCGACACACCCGATAATGTGGCCCGTGAGGCCGGGCTTATCTTCCGAAGCTTCGTCATAGAGCAGATCTCGTTGGACCAAGAGCGCCACGTCATGCCCGAGTCCACTCCTCCCGTTCACCTTTCGGAGCAGCGTCCAAGCCCTCTCAGGTAACTTGTAGATCTCCTCTTTTGTATCAATGGTCTCAAACAGTATTTCTCACGTTAAAATGTTTCAGTAATACCGCCGATAATAATGGGTGAGTTCATTATCAAATTAATTTCTCTCCGTTTTCTAGAAGTTCCATTTTTAAATTGAGATGTTTGGTTTTCAATTTGTTCGTGTTTTCTATAATATGTGATATTAGTTAAAATGATCTCTTTATTAAGCAGCTGATTGATATATGCTTAAAATTATCTCTTTTGTCCATCTTTTCAATTGAGCTAAACGATGTTAACTGTGTGAGATGTTTTCATTTCTTCAACTTTTGATGCACACACGCTTTTCCTACTGGCTTCACTGCTTGCACACATATTCAGGTTTAAATATGAGTCATATAGTGTATTTATTTTAATCTATAATTCAGAATTATTTTTAGAATATTCCATTCTTGACTCATACACAATAGACTTGTCTTAAAACGGTTGCTAGTTAACTCTTGAAACAAACTTTCAGTCTATGTCAACAATTCGTACATTTTCGGGCTATGATGTCAGAGAAAGTCTCAACACCTACTTCTATCAGTAAAACATATCTGTGGGTACGTTAGCAGGTCTTCTTTGTCGTCTAATACTGAGGTAGTTTGTCTGTCTCAATATAATACCTCGTGATAGTTTAGCAATGTGTCTCTTTAAAACAACTTTTAATTGGAACATTACAACTTCTAGTTTAACACCATTTCTCCTTCCCATTTCTCAGTGTGGAGTCACAAATTGGTAGGCAGTTGGCGCTGCTTGGAGACGATATAAATAGGCGGTACAAAACCCAGTTTGACCAGATGCTGGCCATCTTCAACCCCACAGACGACGACGCATTTGACAACTTCTGCAAGGTTGCTCACGAGTAAGATCTCCAAATTATAAAGGAGTCGTTTACTTTAATCCAACTAAGTTATTACAAGATATATAACCGACTCTATCGTCTCAAGACTTTTCCTCACACAGCTGTTAGCAATTGATGATAACGCTGTCTATTGATTGCTAACTAATCGATATTCGCTGTATTGATTTTCGCTATCTGCTGTAAAATATGGTGTGATTATTTGAGCTGTATTCATGGATTATTGATTGCAAATACATATTATCATTTTAACTGTTGCCTTTAGACTGTTTAGAGATGGTTGCATCAACTGGGGCAGAATTGTAGCCCTATTCTTCTTCGGATATCGTATTGCTGTAGCCCGAATTCTGGGCGGTTCTGAAGACTTCCTAACTCTGGTTGTGCGATGGTTCGTAGACTTCCTAAAGTTAGAGAGGGTCATTCAGTGGGTTGCTGATCAGGGCGGTTGGGTAAGTTTTATTGTTCTTTTTAAAATATTGTTTCATGCGTAGGTAAAGTTAACAGCAATTAAAATTTGCCTTTTCTTTATATCAAATTTGTAATTGTATTCATTTTTGAAAATATATAATTGATTATTTAATCAATTTACTACTTTTAAATTTGTAAGTAGTATAATGTAGCTAATTTATTGTATTTTGTATACTCTAATAATAATAATAAAATCTTTTTGTTTACTACGATTCTATTCATACTGAGAATCAAACCCATCTAATTTTCGTTTCTTTATATATCTATTTCAGCGAGTTGTCTTCTTTCTCATGTACGACCAATTCACTTCACTTCCTGTTATATCTGCCGTAGCCACCACAGGGGCATGTGTCATTTTTGCCTTTTTTATCCGATGGTGGCTAAATCGCTAGTATCACATGCACACGTCGCTAAGACTGCTGAGAGCATCTGATTGGAGGAAAATACAGCCAATCGCTTCATGCCTATATATATAATATACAGAAAACATTTCAACTTTTCGTTCATTTCACCTAATTATGTTTATCTTAATACAGTTATGTTTTATTTAATCAATAATGTGACACTATTTATTAGACATCCATCTTTTTGGATCATCTTATTTGGACCCATGTCAGTATTTTATACCTCAACTAGTTGCCTTTGTTACACATACCTACCCGATATTTAGCATTATTTTGTAATAACTGTTGCAACGAAAATCATATCTCTGAGAATTAGCATTTCTTTCTTCACCCTTCTTAATTTACTTGTACATTTCATTGAATTACCGTGTTGTCAGGCTATGATTAGGGAATAAATACAAATTATCTGATTTACGAATTGAAGATGATCTCTGAAATATTTCTGTAAAATAGTTACCAATTTGAATCTCTATAAAAATGGACGCATTTTCATAAATCTTTATTATTTGTTGTTATTTCGGGTTTTTCTTTTTGGTTTTCGGAGTTAAGCTTTTTCTTTTTCGAAGCTTTTGTTCTCCCTTTCATTTTGTTTGGTTAAGAAAGACGGCATTTGTTCTCTTTAAGTTGCGTTTATGCCACATTTTTGTTCACTGTATCTGCATTCAAAACCCTTTATTTGCCTTCGTATATCTCTCGCTACATGTCCCATTGAACTATACCGGAACCTATTTATTTTCACGGATCTCATATTGAAACCTTTGATTATGTTACAATTGAAAGAATGTGTGGCCAGTTTTAGTGAAGTACTTTTTGTAATTTAAATAAAGTAGAAATATATATTATACAGAATTAATTCAATTTGTTTTTTGAGTTTTTTCCTTTTCATATAAGACCAACATTTAACGAAATAAAAAAGGAATTTTTCATGCATTTTTATTCCGACGCAATTTAATACGCTCAAATCATGTCCTCTAAACTTTACCATTCCCTGGATAATGTGCAGGATTTGTGCGGGTCTTAAAAACCGAAACAACTAATTTTTGTAAATAGTCTTGGGATTTATAATGTTCATTAGTATCAGTTTGATGGTCCGAAGAAAACTAGAACCATTTTATTTTCATTAACTTAATCATACACAGCAAATTTTTACATCCGTTAATATTCATTGTAGGCTGACATATTCATGTTTTTGCTACCTAGATTGTCTTTTAATTGCCTTTCAAAATTTCGTACGAACCCCGAATATTAACGTAAAACCATAGTTAACTAGTTAGAATATATATAAAATAATGTTTTTTTCAAAACCTTTAAATAATAAGCTACTTTTATCATAAATTAATTGTTTAGATATTTTGTATAGAGTGCTGCTCACAAAGATTATACTACGTACCCGTGAAATTTATTTTATGAAATGTAAGATTTAATTAACAAAATCGCCTTAGCGAAACCATCTCGTATGATCAATAATTTCGACAACATGAAAATCGTCCATGGTTTTGAGAGTATTTGAAACTAGACGGTTGCTAATTACTGCCAATTCTGGTGTAACCCCATATGATATCTATGGCTGTGTGCAGTGATGAATTTATCATTTATGTCCGTCGGAAACCGATATATATATAGATGCTGTTGCAATGTCCGTCAGCCATGTCTTCAATCTTCATGGATTGCCATTCCTGTCAAATCCGATGCCTGGGGCCCCAGCTTGGCCCAAACATGTCGGAATTAACCCGAATGTGGGTCGAAGACGGATTTGAATTTAAGAGATCTCTCAGTGTCTTGGGTAGTTTTGGAGCCTGTTGTGGATTAGAAAGGTATTCTGTCACCTTGGTGAGAGCTTGAAACTGATCCACTGATCCCCCAAGAAAACCACAACTGCAGGCAATAAACATGATTGGTCCAGCCATTAAATTTGTGCCAGACGACAGCTGGATCTGTGCTGCATATTTTAGTTGCTAATATTTTATATTTACATCATACATTTATAAAAAATGTGAAAATAATTTGTACAGCATTCTAATAGAAAAATACACGTGGGTTGCATTTCCAATAATTGTTAATTTTTTCGTACACATAGTTGGATACATGGATACTTACACGGTTTATCATATTTTCAGGTGGTACATCTTAGGGTGTCTCTTCTAAGTTCTCCTCAAAATACTTATTAAGTGTATCATAACCGACTGCTCCTACAGATGGCATCATGTTTTCTGTCTTACGCAATGATAAGTTCTGCCTGTTAGAAAATAAGTATATAGCATCAATCTATGCCAGACATATTATGTTTAAAACAAGAAATATTTTGTCAGTATTTGTGAGATAATTTTAACAAACAGTTTTAAATCTGCAATATCTATAAGAGGATACCTACCCACGCTAACCATAATATTAAGTTAGGACGCAATCAGTATTTCAACTTCCTAAGATAATACTATGGGCACCCCTATATGCTATTATTTTCAAATTCCATAGTTTTATAGATGTTTGGGTTATTTCAGACAGTTTCTCAACCCCTTAATAAGATTCCTATTCAATAAATAAAAATTAATGACAATATTAATTAATTTTAAAGTCGTTATTTCTTTAAAACATTCTATTTATTTGAATGTATTCTAACAGAACCATTTAAATTACCTCTAAGTATATGGTCTCAATATTATAACATTTAAAGGTTTGACGATTTCCTGAAATTAAAAAAGTATTACTTTTTTATACGAGGATATTTATTAATACGAGAGAGTTTTAATATATTTCCGAGTATAGAAATGTGCTTTTCCAATGAAGGAACGTAGTTGTTTTCTATGCATCTATATTATCAGGCTAATATACTCTTATATCACCCTAGATGGTTATTTGAATACTTACAACAATTCTATGAAACTCTTATATTTTCTATGATTTATCTACTTTTCTTAACCTTTTTTAAAAATTTATTTTAAATAATTCCATCGATCATCTATGTTATTCAAATATGAGTATATGGATTGTAGTGAAAAGAAAATTTTTTAATCAATGCATATAAAAATACGCACAAAAACGTACTTCTCAAAAAACCTGTCGTCCGCACTTGTAAATAAATAAATATATAAATAAGTAAATATTTTCTTACCTATCTATAAAATTACATAAGTGTTCAATTTTAAGCGATTCATTATGTGATTATCCAATTATGTGAAGCCATTATTTCAATTGTATTTCCATTTTACCGTTGGTATTTTAGCTGATTAAAATAACTATTTTATTGAGAAAATCAGGAAATGAATATCATTTTAAAGGTTTAATTCAATAGGATAGTGTAGTTATATGCATATTAAGACGTACTGTTCACTGAAATATCTGGATAAATATACTCAGGGTTAACATTTATGCGCTTTGTGTATTTATAAAAATCTATGAGCAATATAGGAAATAATTTTAATCTTCACATTTTGAATCGGACAAATTTGTCTTTATGCAAATGATTTTACTTATAAGATAACAAATTTAAATACATTAACAACAAAATATAAACCCTTTTCACTACCTAACTCAAATATAAAGAGTATACTCTGTATTTTATATCGAGACTATCTGATTGATCACGTTTTCAACATTTATAATGACAGTAATCAGGATAATACTGAATGTTAAATACGATTTTATTGACAAAATGTCATCTCTAAGTCTCTTCACTGGTACTTCTGCATCAAAGAGAATATTTATATGCTTCTACCGCAATTTGTGACAGACAGGACAAAGATTAATTTCCTGAACTTTAATCAATTTAATTACATAAGTTATGAATGAGTTTGAGTATTTCTAGCTAGTTCAGTTTTCTTATAAATTAAATAATATAAAAGGATCTTTGCATATTTGAAACAATTGAATGTAAAGTAAAACAATGAGACCCACCTTTTTGAGTACTTACAATTACGACACTATTCAAACGTTCGGATGTCATTGTGGAGCCTAAGTAGTTTTCGCAGAAATGGAACGTTTCGAAACCGCGTCTGTGGCTGAGCCGAACCAAAACCTTTACCTAGCTCTCAACTATCACAGATCGGGTTCAGCGGCTGTTGTAGGTTTCATAATTTATCCCTTGACAACATTATTTTGTATGTAATTCAACAAAAGTGACTCAATTGATCGATAGATCCTCAAGCCTGCTTGATTTAGCGAGATCAATACCTTCAAAATACAATTGTCGGTACCGATCCTTAGACTTACCATGGTCACTAATTGTTTAGAAAGTTCCGAACATTCCTCTTAAAGTTTTATGACTTAATTATTATCTCGATTAGCTTCACACTGGAGCATGATTTATTAAACAAAGACTGAGTATTTATAAAAAGGGCAGCTGTAAAAATGAGTGGGGGTGGGGGGTTGGATAGCGGTTTTTTCCGGACAACCGTATCGTATAATAGTTCTTGAAACAAACGTTTCATCTTAATTTAGTTAAATAGTTTCAAAATAGTCATTTATTTTAAATGCCACGAAATACTTCAAATAAAAACTAATTTGTATTCTTCTGTTCACAACAACTTCTATTTTGCAGCATTTAAAAAATCATTTTAACAAGTACACATTAAAACTATAACATATTTTGTTTTTATCTCTCCTTTTATCTAAACTTTTTATCAAAGTAAAGAAAGGTTAATTGTTTCCACAATTAATTTCTTATAAGCTAAATTACTCTTTGTCATGCTACGTTATTCTTCTGTTTTAGAGTGCAAACCCTTGACCCTTGCATCGAAATTTTCTTAAAAAAAACATATTTCTTTCGCTCAACTAACGAAAATTATACAAATAGGTACTACATTTTTAAACGTTATTATTTAAAGTATACGGAAGTCATTATTTAATTCTTCCTAATTTAGATTAAAAAAGTTGAGCAAACCGAATCTAATGCAAACTTATGAATAAAACACAAAAAACAATTTGTTAAAAATAAAATATTAATCAAAATAATAATAACTTTTGCTACCTAAAATCATTTAACATTAAAATTTGGTTTATAAATTTTATTCAAATTGGAATACTATTACATCATATTAATAAATAATCAATATTTAATAACATATTTTTACTTAAACTTCGTAATAAAAGGCTGCTTACGAAATGCACATATTTATTTTGTTCTTGTGCCACAATTAAATCATTATAGAGCTGCCGTTTCTATCAGATAAAAATTTAAAATGAATGAAGAAATTCTAAACTATTCAATTTTAAAATACATTATTTCACAGTCACAAATTCTAAAGTAATTAAATTGAAAACTAAATATATTCGGTTAACACGAACCGGTTTAGAATCAACGTCAAAAGAATTAATTAAATACTATTGTTAATCTTATGAAAGGAATTCTAATGACAAAAAAATTAGCAGCCAGAGTCACAATAGCATTAAACAAGTTTTGAACAATTGCAGACAAACTAATTTAACAAATATGTCGCCATTATATAAGACACAGTTATAAACAAATAGGTTGAAAATATTTTGTGTGACTGAAGTGGCATTAAAAGGAATAAAATGAAACCTACGTATCTAGCAGTTCTTATCCTACGTATCTTACAGTTCTTATCGTTCTTATCCTACGTATCTTACAGTTCTTATCCTACGTATCTTACAGTTCTTATCGTTCTTATCCTACGTATCTTACAGTTCTTATCCTACGTATCTTACAGTTCTTATCGTTCTTATCCTACGTATCTTAC
>JAUZNC010056561.1:0-14226 GCA_034780395.1 Vannuccia rotundouncinata | reverse complement strand
TATGTTTCACTGAATTAATGCACGTACTTTAGTATTTTTATAAATTTCAGTGTAGCTTTTCAAATAACTCAAATGACTGGAATAGACTGGTTGGAAATATTTTATGAGTTCCTATATTTCACAGGTTTAAAACAGACAATTTTTTGCCTGTAATACTTGAATTTCAAGTCATGTTTTGCTATTTTTTAGTTTTTAAAATATTATTCATTGTTATTTTACATAAATTGTGTATTAATCAAAAGTAATAATGTATCATTTTTATTATCAAATTAACTAACGCTTGAGCCGATGCATTACAATTGTGGAATTCATAGCAGCATTGAAATTATGAAAAATGTTACGCTATGCATAGTACATTCCAACATTTCGCATATATCGCACATAATTATTATTATAAAAATAATATTATGCATCACACCGAATAACATTTCAAATTAATTACTTTGTTTTTATGAATGACTTCATTTGTTTGCACTTAAGTATGCAACAATTAATATATATGAATTATTATATTATATTATATTGAATTATATTAATTATATAAATTATAATGTTCCTATAACGAAAAGGAAAGTGTTGAAAAATCGTAATTTCATTTTAATTAAATAACTTTCTATTTAAAAATATCCGTATCAGTATCCTTCATTTGAAAGTGTAAATAATTTTTCATTATCTTAAATATAAAATTAATGTTTAGTTGCGTGTATTTCAATTTATTTAGTAGATGATGGTAGTTTTGACGCTGTTATATCAAATTATTCATCTAGTGGGATACGTATGGGAATTAAAGGTAATTTTAAAAAAATCTTTTAAAAGTGCTTTTATTATAGAGAAACTACAGATACCAAAAATATGTAGTTGATTAGTCAATAATAATAAAATTTCTGTATTTTTATTTTTAGTTTTGGGTTTTTTAATATTGGTACTGTCTATTATTGCGGGAGTTGTGATTGGATTGATAATACATCGTTGGCGGAAATTAAATAAGTCCCCTGATGACATAACTCAAAACGAAATTTCTGATATAGAAAATATCAAAACAAATTACGATGATCAATTTTCAGATACCTGTTCTAACAAGACGTATGAACCTATTCAATTTGATTAGTAATACATTAGTAAAAACATTAATAAGAAAATTTTATGAAACTCTGTTAATGCTAGAATTTCATAAACATGCTAATGTTCATAAACATCATAATGCTAGTTTTACAAAACATAATTTATTTCAAGTTGAGTTTTTCAAATGATTTTCAGAGACCAGCCTTCACAAAAACACAAAAGTAAGTTATACATTTTATAGCATGTGATAACGCAATATTAGTTATATATTTGATTCATATATATAAATTCAATGATATTTCAATTAACTCTTTATAAAGAATCTCTAATAATTATGTACATTATGTTTACAAAACAAATTTTATACAATTCATAATTGGAAATAGCTTCATACAATATTTTTTACAAGTTTTTTAAATTCTTCAATCAGTTGAATTATTTGAGTTCATTGAATTGTTATCGTTCTCTGCTTAACAATAAAAATATAAATTATATTTTTTTTCACATATGCGCACTAGAACACATCCAATCTACCCAAATACATGTGTACGGTTTTGTAATTCCTTGATCCAAAAGCATTAAGAATATTATTATTATTTTAATTTAAAGCAATACTATTTACCTACGCATATTTTTTAAATAATAAGAACATTATGAAATATCCTTTTGGGAATGCCTTCACACGATGAAATATTTCAAAGATAATGTCCATCACATTCAATAATAAGTTAAAGATCTTTTGTCAACTTGAAGAGAGACTTTAGCATCATTTGTCCCGAAAATATTAAAAACTGCGGCTCTAAAAATACAGTAAAATTCACTTTTGCAGTAAAGTTTTGTATTGATTTGAGCTGAGGGAAAATAAATCTATCGCAAAGATTTGTATCACGGGAATGATTGGGTTGTCTTAGCAGCTTGATGTTCTTCTCGTAAGAATTGTGGCAGTGGCATTGATTGAATGAGCTGGATATTCTTTTTGGCAGTGGTTGCATAATATGTTTTTTGTTATTTGATTATATAAACAATTTTCTCTTAGATTCATAGATCACAATCATATCTTATTGAAAGTAAAATGTAAATAATAAAACGACATTAATTACGAATCTCCCTATAGTTATTAGGAAATTAGTCAAAGCAGAACTTACGTTAACTTACAACTTTTTTTACACATAAGAAATCGAACCTATATTCATACAGTATACAAGACGTATCCGTTAGATTTAAATTTATAGTGCAATTTCTGTATTTTTTTACAAACAAAAAATCAATATTTCCTTGAATGCAGAAGTTTTGTTGTGACGTACATTCTTTTTATTAATGTTTTTATTTCAAATTATAAACAAGAACATAACTGATAATTATAAAAGTTGTTTTTAGAAAGTTAAAATAATTAATCTCACATTTATTAACAGCAACGTAATTTTGCTTTACAATTATTATTAAATTAAATTAAATTAAATAATTTTTTTTTATTTTAGAAGAAGATTTTGTCAGACGATCAATGTATCAAGAAATATTCCGTAAATAAATAAATAAACATCCCTTTACTATTTTCAACAGAACCAAATAACTAAAGGAAGTAAACAAACCTTTATAATATTTGCTTATATAATATATGATATTATCGTACAACATTTGTACAAAAAAGTATTTTTAAATTTTTAAAAATGTACAATCATTACATACTAATGTGTGTAATGAGTATTTCTTATTTTTATAAATTGGTTCTATAATATGCAAACGCAATTTACCTACACAAAACTATATTAAATTATAGCAGAATGAATTTGATTTCTCTACATATTTGGATTTAAAAATGTAATCAGTTGAGCTGTATACAATAGCTATTTTATAAAAAATAAAATATGTACCTACATAATTTACAACAAATTTGATTTCTTGATTTAATGTTGATATTGGAAGAATTTTTTGTGAAATAAATATTCGTTCTCTGATCTTGAGAGCAATGCCAATTACTAATTTTTAAGAACGAGAATAGATTACTTTAACTTTTTCTGTTTTAATCTTTGTAACAATAAATGAATGCAAATAATGATATTTCAAATAATTTATTAATCCTTCAGTTTCATTATTAATTATTTATGAATCAAAATATTAACTTTTGATGTAATCTAAAATTTAGTATTATATTTATGTATATGATGTTCAAAAGAAAAGTTTAAATAATTTTAAAAATTAACAAATGGATTTACAAAAAGTGTGTTTAAAATATTATTATTTTTCACAAATAATTCTTATTATAAAAAGTTGTTATCTCTCTATATAATACAAAAAATAAACATAAAATAAATGAAATATTTCATATAGAGTTTCATATAATAGACATTTTACATTTAATTTAATTTTTTTATTCGATTATTGATGCTCTGCCATCCTGTCATCATGATGGAAAGTAGCACTTCATCGCGAATAAAGAATTTGACCCAAGGGCACGAAATTAATCACAATCGATGAAACTGCTATTTTCATCATGTGATGAATTACACTTTTTATTTGACGGGATGAGAAACAAAAGCAAAAGGAACCAGGGGCACCGAAAGAATCCCAATTTTATCGACTTACCTGACCAGTGATATCTTTTGGACATTTTTTATCATAATTCGAAAACATAAAAGCCTCTATAAAAGCATTTATTTACCGTACGTACAATAATAATCATTATATATTATTTCATAAGGCTAATTTCATAACAGCTTTGATATACAGTATTACTTTTCATCCCGCTGAATTGAAAAACGTATTTTACTATTTTTCGAATTTTTAAGAGTTTAAAGTATACATTTTTCATTCAATATAATATTTGTTATTCTTTTATATTTTAACATTCATAAAAACCATATTATACAAAAGAATGCAATTGCAAATTTAAAATGGCCGACATTTATTCCAAATTTAGCTATATATAACTGTTCAATTTTTGGAACATTAAGTATAAATCCGACTTATTAATTATTTAATATATTATATAAAATAGATTCTTTTTCATAATGTAAAATTATTATTTGTGCATTTTTTAGAATATAATTAAATTTCGGTATTTGAATTTTTCCAAAAAATTAATAATTCAAAAAATATATATATTTTTTATTGTTTACACGTATAACTTATGCATATCGGTATAGTTAAAATATATTCTAGAATAATTTTTAAAGTAAATATCAGTAAGTATATATTGTTATTATTATTCCTATTTTTCCTAATAGTTTCAGATATACTACAATAAAAGTGAAATAAATTGTCTTCTTCATACAATATCTTCTCATTGAAATATAATAATATTCATAAATATATAATTTTATTTCTATATATTTCCCAAATTTTTTCCAAAGAATAAAAATATTTAAATATAACAACTTTTGCAATTAGGTGTATGGACTATTGGATGTATTGATATTATTATTATTGAGTTTAATAAATTTTATGGAAAATGCATACTGTTATCTCTACGAAAATTCAGCGATTTAAAAAACAAAAAAAATGAATAAAGAGTGTAATAAGTTAAATGTTCGAGCAATTTTTTAAAAATATGCAAAAAGGATTAATAAACAAATATTTCTATTATCTGAAATTCTATTACGTGCAAATAAGAACTCTCATTTAAACATCTAATTTTTTTTAAAGTTTACATTATTATAAATGAATGTAACTATCAATAACATATTTTAAAAAATCAGATATCATAACAGAAATTCACTGCACGTAAGCGCAAGTCATAAACTTACTAGCGCGCGAAAGTCTATCGTAAATTACTTATAGACTTAAAATAGCAAATCGCTGGTAAATCGCCACTTTTCAAGAAAAAGTAATAATTTGTCATAATATGTTGTAATCAGTATAGTACTAAGATGGTAACTATTTGTCTATTAACTATTTAACTATATTCCACGTACTGGGGGAGAGGAGGGGGGCGTACGATTCGGATTGATGGGGATGGAAACGCTCTCTTGATCGTCCACATGAGTCTATGAAAGTAAATTTTGCTCTAAAAAAGTAAAACATTTTTATATGAAAAGTCACTACAGCTTACTATTGTTAAATAATTGTTCAATAAAAAATGCTAGCAAAAATTAAAGAGGGGGTTATTTCGTAATTTTATTTAATAAGGTTATTGTTATTTATTTATTTTTAATCAACAATTCTTTTTTTTATTATATAACTTAAGTCCTTTGTTAGTTTATGGTATACAGTATTTATTTGTGCCAAATAATCGATATATTCGGTTTGTAGAATAAACAATTTTTATTTCAATTTACATGGTTAATCTATAAAAATCAATTAAAATTTTAAAGTTTCAAACGATTCATATACATATATATAAGATAATGTTTACATTTTAGAGAGTTATTAAGAAGCATTTAAAGGGGAAATCTAACCTAACAAATAAAAAATGTAACTAGTAAAGGTGGTACCCAACCCCCGCACATTTACTAGTAAACATTTTTCCTTCACATTTACTAGTAAAAATTTTCCTTAACTTCAAGAATTAAATTCTGACTAATGAGAATTAAGTATCATGGTATATAAAGAGGTGTGTTAGTTTTTGATTTCATTCTCCTTTCTTGCGAACATCTTCCGTAGGGTCGTCTCCTTGACATTCTCTTAGACATTTATTTATTGTTCGCAAGCTCTCTCAACCTCTGACCAGCAATGACCAGCAATACTATAATTGAAGCAACATGTCTTCCTCTTATGACGGATTTAAAGGTGGGGCCACTCCATCAAACTTTATCGATCTATGTACTGCTAATGGGTCCTTTCTGTTGTTCATGAGTCCCGTATTTGTTGTTTTTGTTGTTGAGATCGGTACGGGCCTCACGCTATTAGATGGGGCCACACCGTCCCGGGCTCTTTGAAGAGAGAAACGAGTTATAGTTAAAGTAGTTTTGGTACATTCTTGAAGCCAATGTTCCTCATGGTTTTGATTGTACTTTGTGATCTTTGAGAAGTTTTTGTGCTGCATTACGACCATTATCTCTTGTCTTTATTCTGTCTTTGACTTTCTCTTCTATTATCTTTCTGCAATGGTTACTTTTAGGTAGCCGATTGGGTTTTTCATAGGCTCCAACTGTTTTGTATGACGGTAAATTGGACTCTAAGCGTAGTACATCTGTCGGTGTGGTTCTCAGGTGTCCAGTGATAATGCGTAGCCCTGAGTTTTGTAGCCGTTCGAGTTTGTCCTTGTTTGAAGGTGATAACTATAGTTGCCAGGCTGGACCGCAGTAATCAAGATGGCCTCTGGAGTAAGCTAGGTAGGTGTATCGCAGTGTAGTTGTTTTCCAACCCCATTCTTTATTTCGACAGAGAGCCAACACTCTGTTGAATTTGTTTACTTTTTTTGGACTTTATGAGACTCAAGATTTACAGCTAGGATACATTTTGATTCGTACGTGTTTGTTGAGAAAAATGAGAATTCGCATTTGCTTGGGCTTAGCGCTTGTTTCGATTTGCTGCTCCAATTTGATATTACTTCTAGTGCTACTTCTAACTTCTTTACCGCTTTGCATTTGTCTTTGTCAGTGGCAAGTAGTGCTATATCGTCTTCATACATGCTTACTACTATCCCGGCTGGTATAAGTGCTCGATCTGACTTCATCTATGAATAGGGTAAATAGGAGCGGTGACATTACTGAGCCTTGTGGGACGCCTTGTTGTACAGAGACTGACCTCCTGGTGACGTTGTCGATCATCATTTTTGTTTTTCTGTTTCTTAGAAATCCTGTGACCCATTTCACAAATATGATAGGTATCCATTTGTCAATCATAGTGTTGAGGAGTTTGTATCTCCATACTGTGTCGAAGGCTTTGCTGTAGTCTACTAGTGAAAGTATGCTTCTCTCCATTGTTTTTTTTGAAATCCATCACTGACTGTTTGTGAAATTCTTGTGACTTATAGTCTTCAGTGGGTTGACCCAATTTGATCTTCAGATAGTAGGTTGTTTTTGTCTATTATGTAGGATAATCTGGAGGCTATGATTCTTTCAAGTGTTTTTGCGATGCATGATGTGAGGCTAATGGGCCTGTATGAGTCTAGTTTGCTTGCTGGCTTGTTGGCTTGTTGGCTATAGGAGTGGCACAATTGTTGCTGATCGCCATGTTTGAGGACAAAATCCGCTTATCCTGGATTCATTGAAGCATTCTAGCATGAAGTCTCTTGCCTTATTTCCCAGTGTTTATATGAAACGGGGGGTGATTTTGTCTTCTCCTTCAGCACCTTTCGATTTCATTTGTTGAATGGCTTCGTCTAGTTCGGCTCTAAAGGGTGAGGTTTCCGCAGAGTCTGGCTCTTCTCTTGACAATTTTTTCCTCACTACTCTGTTGAAGTTTCTTTCTTCTTTATTGAAGGTGAGTCTGCTGATTTTAGAATAATGCTGCATGAATATGTCGACTTTTTTTTACTGGAGAAGAATTCTTTTCCGTTCTGGATGATGAGTGCTTCGTCTCCCGTATTTGTGGTGAGCGCCTCAACCTCTCCATCGTACAAGTTAGATATGAAGCAGGCAAGGGCACCACTGCTTTTAATACATGTCTAATGAGTTATTCCGAAAATAATGAACACCAATCATTAGAAGACAACGCACAGCCTTTCGAAGATCTCAAGAAATTCATCACACAACCATCGTCGGGAAACGATTGTCCTCCAGCTCCAAAAAGAAGATCAAGAGGACGCTACCAAATCTTTGTTTCCCACTACTGCCACTACCTATAGGAGAGACAACTCAAATTCATATTTAACGATGGTGGCTAGTAGTGAGACTACATCTCTTCCACATAATAACAATAAATGTAGTTATATTTTATTATTATTCAGATATTCAGATTGTTGTAGCATATAAATGCTTTCTCCTCCCTTTCAATAAAAGCTGGGATTATTATTGTGATTAGGTATATTATATTTCCAAACAATTAGATGGAATAGTTAGAATAAGAAAAATAGTGTATATCTTTATGAAAATATACAATTCATTATAAATAATTCAATTTGTCTAATAAAAACTTCATCAAAATAAGTTATCGATACCAGACGTACACATTGATTTTTACCAAAACTGTAAGGGATTTCAAAACATTTTTGGCTAATAGTACAATAGTCATGCAATCCGTCATAGCCATTTTGTGCAAATATCCCGCCAACTAATTTGGAATAAGAGTAATCTGACTAAGCTTAATAATTTTTCTGTATTTTTAAAATTTCAAAATATTTGAAATTTTGAATTTTGAATTTTTTGATTTTTGATTTTTGAAATTTTGAACATTTAAATTTGAATCGTTCACAAGTTTTAATAATAAAATTTAATTTTTAAAACAATAATTTAAAATAGCACTTACACAGGAAAATAAGGATCACTTGCAGAAATTGGACAGACTGGTAAAGAACAAAAAATACTTGTGAAGAACGAAAATACTTAAAAAACTGGAGAGACTGCTGGCGAGGAGACGACCGTCGGAGAGCTTGTAAGAAAAGAAAATGAAATTAACTACTTGCGCACCTCCTTATATACCATGATACAAGATTGTTATCTGCCCCTGCCCCCATGCTCCCAGCCCGATAACTCATTTGAGTTGGATCTTCTTCTTGCATACTACTACCATTATTATCCACGTATTAATTAACTTCAAATTATCTTATCTTGATTTATTAATCCAGATTTTATTCCAATAATAAAGATACAATAAAATTTTCTAAAAGTTGGTAAATATAAGTAATTTTTAATAACGGTTCTTAAAAGTTGAAAAATAAATTGCGAAAGTTTGCGTTTCTTTAAGTAGTTTAAAATATAAAACTAAAGGTTGCTGGAAATTGTAGAAAGTTACTAAACATTATTAAACTATTCCAATAAATGTTGCTATAAATAAAGAAATGTTTCAAATAATTAATCAATAGGAAAGTTGTTAGTAGAATATGCACTTGTTCTAAAACTTCCGTTTCCTACATCAGTCGTACCAGAATCATAATTTTTTTCTTTGTACCTGTATAACGAAGTTTGCTAACCAAACCTACTTCATCCCATATTAAAAACTGTTATATATTGTTTCGTTAAAAAATTTGTATTTTCCTGACAACAAATGGAAATAATATTTACATTTAAATACATTTTTTAATTCAATCCATTTTATAAAGTCATAAGTATTAGTTTTTTTATTGCGTTTCAAATAAACAATACAATATATTTTATATTTGAAGTAAAGCATCAAACTTTCTTAAATTTACTAACCTCTGAAAAACAAAAACTACATTGTTTGAAAAATGAAAATACTTCACTATTCAGTAGAATAATAATTCTGTATACAAATATATATATATATAATGTAAAAATGAAAAATTGTATAACTTTAACTAAATATAACTATATACAAATCGACTGAGTAAATTAATTTCATCACATTATTTCAAAATACATATTTAAACAATTGGTAGAACCTTAAGAAGCGGCATTTCTTGATAAAAAATTTCCTATTTGGTTAAAAGAAACCGTACGAATACAAATCAATAAAACGAATGCAAATTTTATTATTTTGAAAATTGAAAATGGCTGCCCATTCCCTATCTAAGCAAGAATAGCTGCCTATTCCCTATCTGCCTATTCACTATCATATCTAAACATTTAATCGCAAATAACTGCTGTATGATACTTTTCGGATCCAATAGATAGAAATATGAATATAAAGTATCTAAATATAGTTTATCTAAATAAAAAAAAAAAAACGTGTCAAAAAATTGTATTTTAGCTAATATCTCAAAAAATAAGCATCTGAGACGCTATATATGTATTACCAACAGATAGAAAAATGACTATAGTCTATCAGATAGCGAAAGTAAAAAGACTACAAAACGTTCATAAATCACTTAATGGACCAAAAATGCAGTTTTAGTGCTAACATAGCACTTTGTGCCCATTGAGTGATTCCTGAACATTTTCCTACCTTATATGATAGATTAGAATCATTTTTCTATCTGTTGGTAATACATTTATAGGGTTTCAGATGCTTCCATTTGGAGATATTCACTAGAAACATATTTTTTTGACACTTAGTTTTTTAGAAAAATGTCTATGACGTCATACATGGACATTTTTTCAAAAAATATAATGTTATTTTGAGATTCTTTATATACATTTTAATATATTTTATGCATCCAAAATGCATCATAAAGCAGTTATATATGATTTTATGTTTTTCATGCTAACTGATAGGAATTGCAAACCATATTTGATTTTTCCGCCAGAGATCATAAAATCGATTTGACAGATTGACAATCGGACCAAAAATGTTCCCCATACTCTAAGTTACAATTTGATACCAAAAATCAAACTTTTACATCAATTTGAAAGGAAAACCAAAAATTACATATATAAGGAACCCCACTAATAAACTTTTACTAAAATGCGCAAATAGGGATCTCACTATCAGAGAGTGTTTACTTACTTTATAAAAAATAGTTTTAAAAAATTATTTACAAACTGGAAAATTATAATTAGCTAAAGTGAAAGGTTAAAACGCTAAAATTACTAACATTAAAGAAAGCAAATTTAAATTTAAAAAAATTAAATTGTGAGATTAAACTTCTTTTTTTTGGCATTAACTTTTAATTCTACTATTTCAATTATGGAAAAATATATTAACATACCTAAATCCGTATAGCATCTTGAATTCACTATTAATTTACAAACACCTGGTTTGCATCGACACTTCAATTTATTACAACAATGATCGCCATTACAATATTTGTAATGTTTTCCACAGCATCCTTGAATTAGAATGATATTCATACGGTTTTAATTAGAAAGTAACGTTTAATAGAGTAAGTAAATAATTAATAAAAAAATAATAATGTTTTAATTGTTAATGGTAAGTATTCTCTTAAACAGCCTTTTTTGATCAATCTTTTAAAATATTATAGCATTTTAAAAATATGTAAAAATCTTTTGTATTGTGTGACTGACTAAAATCATTTATTAAAAAAGTAATAAGCATTCTTAAAATTAATAATATATTCATTACTGTTTTTCTGTGTGTAATCTTGTCTATTTATGTAAAAGGGATCATTTCCTAAATTGTGTAAAATTTTGATTTTTAATTTTTTAATATTATTAATATTAAAGTTATTATAAAACAGATATCTGTGTTATCTATGATTTTATGACAAATAGATTCAATGGATTTAAATTCAAACAATAAAATTTATAATTCAAATAATTTGTTCAATTAGGGGCCATCCACAAAGTACGTACGCAGTAATGGGAGAGGAACGGGGTCAATCGAAAAGCGTACATGTGCGAATAAGGGAGGAGGGGAGCATGCAATGCATAAAAAGCCAAAAAAATATGTTGTTTCCTGCTTTGAGAGGTTTTAATGTATACTAAATCTAACGTACAATTATGGTCCAATAGAACGTACCTACATACAATTAGTGAGAACAAAATAATGTTATATAATTATTATTAAAATTCATTGTGCATCTAAAACATCTACTGATTTAACCCTATCCATGCAGGACTTTTTTGTGCTTCCACGTACGAGAGGGGAGCGGGAGGGGGTTACCTTTCCAAAAATGATTTTTCTGTAGTACCAAGTTCATAAAATGTGTCGTGATAATAGTCAAGGATGATTTCTACTTGATAATGTTGAAAACATTTGAAAAATCGAAGACCTTTTTTTTAATTAAAAATTACAAAAAAAGTTTTTCTTAAAATAATTAAAAATTTTGATGTGGATTTGTGTTTTTTTATAATTTTATCTAAAGTGATTTAAATTTATAAAATAGGCATTTTTGTAAAACTTCAAACAGCGGAAAATTTATGTTGATGGGGATGGAACCGCTCTCATGATCGTCCAAATGTAGTTTCACTAAAAGTAGTAAAACATCATTATATGAAAAGTGACGACAGCTTACTATTGTCAAATTGTTCAATAAAAATGTCAGCGAAAATTGCAGAGGGGGAGGGGCGATTCGGTCCCCCCCCCCTCTGTATTATAGTTATAAACATTTATTATTTTGAGTGTATGTATCCTAAAGGCTAAAAAAAGATTACTATTATTTGCCTCCGTAACAATGTCTTTGATTGTATTTACCACGAAGTATAATGGTGTTCTGTAACGAATTGACTCCCTATTTTTAGGAATATTAAGCGACAATAATTACGTATCACCCTTCACCTAATAATTTCAATTAACACGAATGTATTTTATACAGAATTAGTTAATTTTGCATATGGTATGTGCAAATGGAAATGGTTAATATCACCCCGATTTCAAATGAAAAGTAATTCTAACTTCTATATTTCCTAATAGTTTTACATTTCATTATTTAATTGAATATTTAATAAAATTATTAATTAAACATAGAATTATATTATATTTATTTGTTATTCACTATTCAAATTTTTAAGATGTCAATTTTCATTGTCTCACCGTGAGAATTATTTACCAAGGCTGAAATAAAAGCAAAATATATTATTTAATCAAAATTGAATTTTTTTATATTAAATTACAATTTGTGATTTCTGGAATAGTATATATTTAAAATATATTTTATGAACAATCAACAAATTTAGTAATTTTGACTCACTGATAATTATGAAAAGTAAGAGAGCGATGTGAATAAATTTCATTTTATAATTTTTATTTCTTTTTGATCTGATAATAAATTATAAATTACCGGTTAATTAGTAGTAGTTAATCTATGGTTAGTGATTTTATTTCAACTAATTTTACAAAATTAGATTGACGAAATTATTTGAATACTGGCAAAATCTATTAGAGTGAGAAATAGGAAACAAATTAAAATCCAAATTTTAAATATTGACAATATCTATGGGAGTAACACGGTAAAATTGCATTGACAAATCAGTAACCTTGTACAATTAACAAAAATAGACAAAAGTGTTACGTATATAGTGTTTCATCAAACTATACCTAACTATATAGGTAACAATTAGCAAAACTAATTAGTATAATATAACGGTAACGGAGTCGTTGAACAATAGATCCATTGAAAGCAACACTGTTGAGTAACTTTATAGATGCTTCATAAATAAATACATTTTTGTAAGCCACATACCATGTTCTCTGCTACCATTCAACAATAGATGAACAAATCGAACTTACAATTGCAGTATCATTTGAGCGTCTGCTGAGCATTTGGGCCTGCTGAGTTTCCTGCCTGAATAATGCTGATGCTCTGAGAACATATCTTTATAAATTCTGACAGCTGTGGATTGATGTTCGGTTTTCCGCAAACGAGGTCTTTTTGCAGCATGCTTGAAATAATATTATTGCTCCTGTTCGCCGGAAACCTTGATTTGTGAAACGTCCCGAAAGTCCTGTAGTCAACGTTGAAACATAGTATTCTGCAGTAAAGGAACTCCTAATACCTCTTTTTAGACCAGGAGTGTTTGAGTTACTAAATGCCAAAATAAAGGTGACTTCACGTGCACCGGCAGGTCTTCTTGCTACATAAATTTGTAAATTTCTTCAATGTGAAACAATTGATGACCTGGACTATTATTAGATTTACAATAAAATCTTCAAAATAAAAACCATCTGATAGAGATTCTTCCAAGCCATTTTAAATATACTAAAATTATCAAAATAAAATTAAATAATTTGAAAATCAATAACCATAGATTAAATATGTTAAGCCAAGGACTTCTAAATACCTAGTAACACTATTTAGTTACTAATTAGAAGTTCTTGGTTAAGCTATAATTATCTAATTGATCAATGAAATTCCATAGATTATCCATAGACTTGCCATTCTATTATAACTCAGCCGGCCGGCAAAACAATCGATTTCGCTTGGTCGATATAACAGCTATAGACAAATTGTTTATATGTATCACTTGTGAAATATATAGAAATATAGGATTTCTATATGATTTTTGAAGGCAGAAATACATGCCGACGATGTTAGATATTTCTGCCTAAAAAATTCATCTAGAAATCCTATTGTTATTTGAAATTTCAGATAATATTAAAATTTTCAGTCAGTTTAATCAATAACAATAGCATTTTATTTTTTATATTACTATGTAATAATATAGGATCATATAATATATCTATTGTATATTTTTATTTTAAATCATAGAAAAGAGAATAGAATGTTTATGCCTATTTTGTATTTAGATTTTAATTCATAAAAAATGG